>JAMPIT010000482.1:2390000-2400000 GCA_026261815.1 Monarcha castaneiventris obscurior
TGCCATCAGATACTGATGGGGGTTTTGAAAGCGAGCATGTGAGCTTTTGAGGGCTCATCTTAGAAATACAGGTTTTCCATTTTAATCCTCTTTGAGGCTTATTCAAGCTTTCGGTAAGTTGGTTCCTGTAAAAGAAATTTCTTTTCATGTACCATGAAGCTTTCTCCTATGGTGCATCCAGTGAAAAGGCAGGGTGAGTCTGGCAAGAAAAATTGAAGGCGTATTTTGCACAAAAAAAGATAACCTTGCAAGTAGAAAATGCTGAAAACTCTAGAAAGAATCTGTAGAAAAATTAGTTTGTGGTCAGCGGATAAAAACCCCTCAAGAGATACTCAAGGGAATGATCAGGAGCCTGGATAAGAAGTCAAGTAACTGTGAGGGTTAAGCAAGTACTGTCTCATGAAGGAAGACAGTATCACGATATTCAGAGATCAGGGGAGGGGAATTATCAATGATAGTTGTTGCAAGCTCCTCACAAAAAAAAGGCATAAAAAGTTGGCCCTGGGCTTGCAGTTTGTAAGCCCTACAGACTCTGTAAGAAGCTTGAAGCTCTTTTTTTTTGGTGTTTTTTTTTTTTTTTTAAGGGAATTTGCCTGCTAGGCAGGTCTTCCCCAGCTCTCACAGTTCTAATTATTTCCTACTGCCCTAATGCTTTCTCTCTACTAAATTCTCCATTGACTGTAATAAAGTCTCCCTACTCTCAAGAGCTTGGAGAGCTGCCTTTTTTTTTTTTTTTCTTAAGACTTGGAAAGAGAGGGGGAGAAAGGGAGTGAGAGGAGTGTACTTTCCAAGGTGGGGTTTCCAAGCTGTCATTGCTCAAATAAGAATCTTATCCTGAAATTGGCTGCTCATTTCTGCGTGGGCTATAGGTAATGCACTCTAGCAGGCTTTTGCCACTCTCCTGTGTGTAAGGTACGCATATTACGGTCCTGTACACACTACTCATACAGGCTTTCATAGGGATTTTCGTTCTAGCATGTGAAAATAAATAGCAGGTGGAAATTAATTAGACCTTCCTTGCTGTTTTGAGAAGTGAACTGTTGTTTAATAATCACATGAGTGTGACAACATACTCCTCAATTTTAGAAAGCAGATAAATTACTGTGCCCCAAACTGACCTGCTATTTTTATTAGTCCAGAAGAATTGAGATGGTGTGAAAGGAAAAGATACAGCCTTTAAAATGCAGGATAGCTTTTAGTTAAGATTGAATACGATATTCTACCTTCAATACCTTTATCTGACTGTTGGTGCCAGTCAGTTAAAAGGATGTTCATTTAAACATCTGATAGATAAACCACAGTACACAGGCAGTGGGGAAAATTGTAGCTTATAGTGGAGAGATAAATATTTTAGACAATGCTTGTTTTTTCCGTTTCAGTTTAGCACAAATCAATTAATCTGATTTCTTAATGCTTCCTCATGCCAGCCAAGTGCACCTGTTAAGATAACACTGCAGGAAGGATGCATGTTTTCTTTACCTGGAACTGTATGTGGGTGGGAATGCTGAACTGCTGGTTCTTGTCTCAAGTGAATAAATCTCATCTGTGGTAATTTGCAAAAATCCCGTAATCAATTTTATTATAAATCTGTGTTCAAAAAGGCCTTCAGAGGCCCACCATACGAGTGTCCACTTAAAAGTTTTATACTACAGCTTGAATTATTCAGAGTATTAGTGCTTTCTTTGTTGGGATCAAGACACTGTTGTCCCATTGCTGCCTATTTTATCAATTTTTGAACTTTTACTATACTCACAACTACCATCTTCACTAGTGAGAATATGCTAAATAGTAAAACGATTATCTCACTTTGAATAGATGATTTTTTTAACCAAGAAAATTGTATTTTTTCTTGTGAAAGATGCTGATTTCTATCACTGATGCAGATGATATGTATTCTTTCTCATTACGCTAAGATATATCCTGTAACATACAACTGGAAACTCTGTTTCTGAAAGAACTTCCAGTACAAGGTGTTTGGGCATATTTCACATTTTTACAGGTAAAACTTATTTCAGCAGCTAGTAGTGTATTAAACCTACTAATATAGATATTTTATTTTACACCTACTTATACAGATACTTTACAGTATTTGAATGGTGTTTGACGTAATTAGTGTTTTAAACATACTAAGTTACGTACATGTTTAAAAATTATGCACTGACTTGTCTCTGCTTAACTCAACCTTGGAAAGCTTTTTAGATAAAGAAAAATACAAAACCCCAAAACAAACACCTTTACAAATGTTCTCTTAGCTTTCCTAATTTTTTGTTCTTACACATTCAGCTATGTCCTTAATATTTGGCATTTTGATTTATTAAGCAATCTTAAGTATTAAAGGCTTTTAGCGTACACCAGCGCAAGATTTCAGATGCATTGTGCCTTGTGTCAATGATGAATTAATTCCAGCAGAGCACAAAAGTTACTATTATTTAAGCCTAGCTCCTCACTTCTGCTTTTACATCACAGTCCAGTTTTAAAAGGCTGCAGACCGGGCTGTGTCTCAGGGACGGAAGCGAGGCACATGCATGGCCATACTGGGGAACCTCAAGTTCGTGGCATTAAGCACTGTGCGCTCCGGGTGTGTCACGGCTGTGGAGGAGCCAGCGTGGGCACCCTACCGCCAGTGCAGGGCAGCGGGCCCGGGGGTGCGGCCATGGTGCAGGGCTCCCTGTGGAGCGGGGCGGGAGGCCGCTCCGCTCCCGGTGCTGTCCGGTGCTGGCCCTGCGGCCGCTCCGCTCCCGGTGCTGCCCGGTGCTGGTCCTGCGGCCGCTCCGCTCCCGGTGCTGCCCGGTGCTGGTCCTGGGGCCGCTCCGCTCCCGGTGCTGCCCGGTGCTGGTCCTGGCCCCCCCCCCCCCCCCCGGCCGCTCCGCTCCCGGTGCTGCCCGGTGCTGGCCTTGCGGCCGCTCCGCTCCCGGTGCTGCCCGGTGCTGGCCCTGCGGCCGCTCCGCTCCCTGGCACAGCGGCCGCCGCCTCAGCGGCCCCGAGGGCTCGGCAGCGCGCGCCGCTCCCGGGCCACGCGCGGGCCGGGCCTCGCGTGAGAGGCACGTGCAGGGCACGCCGAGGCCGGGCCGTGGCGCCCCCTGGCGGCCGCTCGGGCGCTGCGCCGCAGCTCCCGCGGCTCCCGCAGCCGCAGCTCCCGCAGATCCCGCAGCTCCCGCAGATCCCGCAGATCCCGCAGCTCCCGCAGCCGCAGCTCCCGCGGATCCCGCAGCTCCCCCGGGCCGGAGCCGGAGCCGGGGCCGGGGCCCTTCGCGCCGGGCGTGGGCCGCCCTTACCGCCCGGGCCTGGCAGGGCACGACAGACCCCTCGAGCCGGGCGTGACACACACCCTATCATAAACCGAGGAGGTCTAATTGCGGCACGGCGCGCTATCCTGCTATTTGTACAAATAAAAGACCCCGTCTTGATGCAAAATAAACACAAAAGCGCTGTTGTGACTATAACAGGGAGTCATATACTAATTTATATAATAAGTGGTTGTGCACGCTTTATTCAAGATTATGGCTGCAAGAAATGGCATGAATTGCTGGGTGTGTTTAATGCTGGATTATAGCAATTTGAAACATGTCAAACACATGGCTAATGCCTCATGCTTCACTCATTCTTGCGTAAACCTGCATAGCCACCATCCATTATACCCTTGGTAACAACACAATTCTGCAAGTAAATATTGTTACACTAAGTAACCTTTCAATTCAAGTTGTTTAGGAAGAGAAAATGCAATCTTGTGCAGTCAGTTCCAGTGTCAGTTTAATGTTTCAAAAGGGAAGTGGTGTAGAGAATAAGTATCTGTATGGTGACTTGCCGGCTTACAACACACACGCGTGCACGTGTGGGCGCACGGGCGCATAGAAAGTGTCCAGTTCACTGCAGGGGAGAAAAGTAAAACTGTAGCTTCTAACTTAACAAGGTGGAGTGTTTCTTTTTTTTGGTGTGGGTGATAGCTTGGCTCCCATGGCAGGATTAGGTATTCAACCTGCAGTGCAACCACGCACTGAAATGATCTACAATTTCACTCTCGTAGACAGCACCAAATATTTCCCCCATATCTTTGTTTAAAATACCGGGTAGCAGAGCTTGTATCTCACCTTTGGCGCCAGGAGTTACAGAATCGCAGCAGAAGTAGGTGCTGGTGAATGTCTGTGAATGTGGGTGCGTGTGTGCATGTGTGCCTGTGTAGGCATGCTCATGACTGACAGCGAGTGTGACAGCAAGAGAAAAGAGAAGGATTAGAAAGTATGAATGTGTATAAATGTATGTAAACAGGGACCTGTATATTTTTTCTTGTCCTATTTGAATTACCAAACTTACTGCCTTAGTATCTGGCTGATAGCTATTTCCTTTGTATTTATTTATGATTATTTTGGTAACAATCTGCACTACTGTTGTAAAAACAAGAAAAAAAGTACATTAGTTTGCTTAGTGAGATGTTGCAGGTTCAAATTATTTTGCTACCAATAAGTCAAGTTACTGATACATAGACACCAGAAATGATCCTTGTTTAGATGTTTTCAGTGCTTCAGTTTGTGAGGGTTTAGAGTTGATAGTACATACACACACAAGTGCGTAGATTCACGTGTATATGTGTGTCTGTGCAAGAGAAAGGAAGGGGAAAGGAAAAGATTCTATGCTCTTGCTTTCTCCAGCAGCCCTTTTTCAGGTGCTGACAGTGAGGAGGGGTCTGAGGACGACCAACACAGTGCATTACTCGAGCCAAAGTTTTAGCTGTATTTAAAAAAAACCTTTTGAAACTAGGAAAAAAAAAAAAAAACCACAAAACCACACTTTATTTTTAACATAAAATTATAGGGTCCCTTTTTTCTTCACAAAAATGCTTCAGTATTTCTTCCACTTCCACTATTTGAAATAAATTGTCCTTTCTAGTATTGTTACTCTGTAGTTTCATTCTGTCTGTACCCAGCTGTTGGATTGGATTTGTTGTTTTCTATTGCCAGAGTAGTGTTACTGGTCATGTTACCTTAAAGCTGATTCTGCTGGCTCACAGACACTTTAACTTTAAATGTAGAGCCTGAACTACACTCTGGGGCTTTGCAAGGATACAAAATCCACAAGACATAAAACCCTCTGGTTAATATGAACTGGAAGACATTTAACCCTTCTTTGCTAATTGTAATGAAACAGTCAGAGAGATGTAAAAACAGGAGGGATGATGTATTTATTTATTACGTTTCTGGGTGTTTTGTAATGTTTTGATTATCTAACATTTACACCTCTGTGCCCTTTTAATGTGCCTGGCTAAATGTACCAGTGTTATTGTCTAACGTTTGAATTTGTAAAAGATGAACCTGTCTGTTGGTTAAATCTTTGTTTGACTAAAAGAGGATTAACGTTTGAGTTTCCCAAATTTCCAAATCCTTGTAACGATACAGCTGATGAAGTGTTTTAAATAAATTTCCACTTTGATATACATGTCTTTTTATTGAAAGTAAATATTGCAAAAATCAGAAAGGGCTGTCTGCTTCCACAGTTGTGGCATACCCGCATTAGAATTTTCATATAACTACTAAGGGCAATCAGACCCTTTTCTCTGAATATTTTAAACATTGTACATGTAAAATTTATGCCTAATTTGAATACTTATTAGCTGCCTAATCTCAGAAAAGAGTATTAGCTTTGTTTTTGCCTTGTAAAATTCATCACTGCTTGTATCACATTTTCCATTTCTATTATTTTTCTTCGCTGATGTTCATAAGTGTTTCAGAAGGACTGTTTCTTCATGAACACATCTGGTGCTGCTGTTGTTTACTGGGCTATAACAGCTGCCCTCCTTTATGTTAACTGTGTTTGTGTTTAGGTTTTTTGCATCCTGTTTATTTCTGACCAGATCATGCTTAAATAACTAATCTTTTGCTATTTTAACATTTTTCACACAATATATACTTTCACTTTATCTTGTAGGAGCTTGTTTGTGGTAACTCATACTGCATTTTAATTAATATCCCATGCACATAGTTGAAGTTGTAATAATCCTTTTCCTGCTGTGGTTTTTTTTTTTTTTTTTCCTTAAGGAAGGGCAGTTGCTCATACTTTGCAAGGGAACAAATAGCTAAGTTAAATAATTAGGCTAAACAGCAAGCTTTGTTTCCTTTTCCGAGTTTGCATACACATCCCTCTCCCTTCAGAGGTGTTTTTTAAAATCACAGCTCAGCCACGTTGTTGTGAGGACTCTTGTCAGTAGATCGGGAGTGAGGATGAAGGAAGGGAGCTCCATTCTGACCCTGCAAGAGCAGGAGAGGACTTTGGTGGCTCTGAGAAGAGACACTGACCTTTCCATATTACAGATACAAAATGCGCCTTGAAATTCTGGTTTGTAAGGGCACGTTGGTTCTTTATTTACTGCAAAGATTTCAACTGATCTTGGCAGGACATCTCATTGCTATCCTGAAAGTACAGTATATTTATGCAGTGAAAATGATAAAACATTTATTACTGTAGAGAAGGTAATATGCATAATTTATGCTGTTTTTAGCACAATCATTAGTGATATTCTTGATAGATTTTATTTCCAGCTTTCATATCTAATACATGCCTGGAAAATTAATTTTATATCTTTCATTTATTTGCCTATGTTAAAATTGAGTTTTAAGTCATCTTCAAGTGAACAGTTTGATTGCTGCTCATGCATAAGCTTAATTACTTCCCAGGAAGGACAGTATTAAATGTTTTAAATGTCAGAAAAATAAATGAATATCAGCCGTTTGATTAAAAAAATAGGCAATATCTGACGTGTTTGCAGCAGGAGCTTTTTCTTAAAATGCCTCGGAGGCAAAATTTTATTTAGTCACAAAAAAGGAGAAGCCCATTATACTATTTATCATTGGTTGATACCATATGATTTGTAACACCCTTACAAAATTTTAATTTTGTATGATTAGCTGTGCATCATTAAACAACAGCCTTGCATAAGATATGCTGTAAAATTCTGACAGAATCAAGATAGTGAATATTTTAAATAAGGCTGTATAGTCATCCATGGTTGTCAAAGCTAGATAATAGGAAATATAGAGCAGTGTGTGAAATCGTGCCTTCACTTAAACTGGTTTTATAGGTAGACTTTAAAACGTAGTCGTTCATAAATGCTATTGACCATGCTGCGTGCATGGTGTGTTATTTTGGCCATTAAATGTAAGCACACAAAGCTTGCTTTTAGAAATCATAATTCCAGTGATTAGCAGCTGTATGAAAGGAGAGTTTGCATTGCATTTCTTGGTAAACGGCTCTGTGAGGCTTTTTTCTTCTTCTAAAGATGCTGTCTGTGTAATTGGCAGAGAGGGACATCTTGATAATGGAAGTGTGAAGGTGTAACGCGTGTGTTAATTGATACTTCTTAATCACTTTTAGGTATTAAGTCATGATGCAGGAATCTGCGACAGAGACAATAAGCAACAGTTCAATGAATCAAAATGGAATGAGCACTCTAAGCAGCCAATTAGATGCTGGCAGCAGAGATGGAAGATCAAGTGGTGACACGAGCACTGAAGTAAGCACAGTAGAACTGCTGCATCTGCAACAACAGCAGGTAAGTTTGTTTTGTTTCCTGTTTGTTTTTAAACAAATAAAGGGCTGTTTTCAGAGGGGCACATTTTCGGAGACCCTCGGTGTGTGCTGAATGTGGAGTATCGTGGAAGTGAAAAGCATGGGGCATTATTTGTTGTTGTTTTAGTGCACGATAATGCTGAAATGCAAGGATCCCGTTCTTGTGGCAGCAGTATCTTGCTGATACGGCTGCATACCACCACGCTTGCCTGGTGATTAAAATCCCGCAGTGTATTTATGAAAGTTGTGCCAAAGCCTTGCAGTGCATGTTTTCAGGAGCTGTTAGTTTACTGTGTGATTCGGGAGCGCAGGACATGGTGCGGGGTTTTCCACCAGAGGGCCACATTACTTGAGACTTCGCTTCAATTGCAATGAATTGTGCCAAAGTCGGAGCTGGGCAGTGAAGGGACCAGAGTGACTTTTCTCAGTAAAGACACTTTGCTGTCGTACGTGTAATTAAAAAATGCTGGTTAGTTCAAAAGCACTGAAATAAAAAAGACAGTGTTCCTGCCTGTGTGTGCTTGCATGGGTGTGAGTGTAACATGGATGTGTAATTTTGAAAATATGGGAAAAGAGAGAAGCAGCTTTTCTGTAGGTCTGTTTCCATACTCACTTCGAAAACATGTATTTTTAAGTTTATCTGTTTGTGTTCCCAACAAGTTAATGGAGAGCTGCTGTTACTTTTAAAACTGTAAAATTCAGCCATCCTCTGGCTGCTGACACCACTTAATTACAAGATACAATCCATTAATTTTTGTCACTGTAAGATTTCTCTTCCTTTTAAAACCTGAACAAACAGAACTCCTACTTTGTCTACCTAAGGAGTTGCCTCTCCATCAGGGAACAGAGTCTGTACTAATGCAGTGAAGCCCAAACTGTTTGGTAAACAATTGGGGTCTGATTCTGCAGAGTGCCCAGTACCTGCTTCAAACTCCTGAAAGTCTTTGCTCCCTCATCCTTTCATTTGCTGAGCCCGCTCAGCACCTTTGGAGTTCAAACCGTTATTTTAAATGCTGAGGTTTTTCGTTACAATGTCAGGTATTGCATTAATAGAAAGAAAGATGTCTTCTGTTACAAAAAATATAATAAAAATGCTCTTTTATAGAAACATGTTTTAACATGATAGATACATTGCATGTGTACGGGCCTCTGAAATAACAGGTCATAGTAGCTCTTAAAATTGAATCATTCTTAGTGCTGAATTAAGCAGTGTACACTAGCTACATTTATAGTAAAATATTTTAAATCATGACAGAAAATGTGGAAGAAGGAAATAGATGTAGATTGAAATATAAGAAGTTGTTAAGGCTTAACTCTGCGCCTTGCTTCAAATTCAAGTGTATTCTGTTTTAACAATTGAGCACTTACAGTATGACAGTTTGAAGAAATACATATATCAGTGTCTTCATTATGTTTTTAGCAGGTTTCTACCTCTCTCTATATACACTTTTATGTATATATATACCTTGTGTTTTTATACTCTTTTCATATAAAATTGTATGCATACAAATAGATATAAAAATTTAATTTGTTTTCATTGAAAATCATGCCATCTTTATTCAGGTATTCAGATTATAACAGAATTTTAAAATCTTTGTGTAAGAAAGAGGGTATCAAATTGGCCAATATGTTTAGAAAACTAAATTTAAGTGAAATACTTTAAAACACAAAAATACTAACAGAATAATGTGCCACTTATATGTTTCTTAAAGTAGCAGTCCTAGGCATGTGTAGCCAATTTGTCCATACAGCCACAGATTCCAGTAGATAGCGTTTGCAAAGACCACAGAGAATTACAACTGAAGATGAAAATATCCAGCTGAGTACTAATAACAGACAGGTTCTGAGGGGACAGGCTTAGAAGTGACAATCTTTTCTTCAAAACTGTGATTAGATCTTAAATAAGCAGACAGGCAAAGTAAAACCATGGGTACAGTTAATAGGACTCAAGAGGCATTTTATGGTAGGGTCTGCACCATAGGATTTAAATACAACTTGAGTTAGGCATATAAATCCTTCTATAAAATATGTTGATGTGAAACATAAACACTAGTAAACATACAGTAGAATGTCCTTCAGATAACGGGCATAGCTTTGTGCTACTTTTGCTTTTCTTCCTCCTTTTTCTGTTTTTTTTTTTTCCCCCTGTTTTTGACCAGATGCCTTTTGAAATATGAATTTAGAGGAAAATGATAGCTGCTTTTATTATTGTCACTGTAGTAACTCTCTAAAATGATATTTTTAATATGTGACTTGTCTAGAAAACTTTGATACCTAGAAAAACAGAGGAAACCCTAGTGCACCAGCAATTACTATTCTTAAGATTTTTTTATTGTTTAAGTATGTGCAAGATGTACTCATCTCATGGTTTAATGTTCTGGATTTGGCTTCTCTGAGTCATTTTATTGGGAGTCTTCAAATAGACAAATCAAGTTTTTTATAG
>JAMPIT010000482.1:2405000-2437500 GCA_026261815.1 Monarcha castaneiventris obscurior
AGAGATTTTGCAAAATGTCAAGCTGTAGCTTGAAAAAGAAAAGTGAAATCTACTGGAAACTAATACTTATGACCATTTCATGCCTGATCTCCTTTGTAGTGGTGTTTAGAAGGTAGGTAGTGTTCATACTACAACAGGTAAAGAAAAGAAAAAAATCCTATAATTCAGATAAAAAGTCAGAAAATACGTTTTTTGAATTATTGATGTCATGTAGTGTTTACTAATTAGCCCTGGTCATTGTGTGGAAGAGTTGTAGTGGATTTCTAAAGTTCCAACTCTTCTGCCTTTATTGTTGAAATTGGAATAAAATAGTTTTACTTAGAATAGAATTGTTATTGTTACTTAATTTTTAGTAGTGATACCATAAACTGTTTTATTAAATAAAAGCAATGTCACATAAAGCCTATTTGATTAAATCAATCAAAGATAAAAATTTTAATTCTTATCCCAATTTTGTACTTTTATGACCAGTACCTGACCTTCAAGAGTGGTCTTTAATGGAGATTTCATTTTCCTAAGCCTTGATGAAGGCTCCTCATGCTGTTTTTTTCCTGACTGGACCTGTGATTCTTGTCTGTCTAATGTCTGGAACTCCTTTACTACCTGTTTTGAAAGTCTTGTAACTGTTCCACCTGGAGACCTCCTGTCAGTGCCTGCACAGGTCAGTTTATTGGCAGCATCATGCCACGGGGAATAAAACAGAACACCAAAAGCCAGGGCTGAAGTAAGAAAAGCAGCTGTCTCATTTATTAATCCTTCATCTGTTCAATAGTCTTTAAGAGAAGGAAAAATGAAATTGCTCATGTAGCTAAAAAGCAGGTAGAATTGGTAATGTGAAATGGAAGAGCACCACAAAACTAAGTTACTAGGTGAGTGACAGGAGCAGTTGGAATTATAAAGAAAGATAAAAGCTATGTGAAGAACTGGAATTGGTCCATGGAAAAATAAATACATAAAATTAACCCTTGAAATACTCAGGAATATATTTAAGTAGGATCTAATGATGTACTTATGCTACTTTATCATCAATATGAATGCAGACATAAGAGTATTCTACATGCTCTGGCCTCCTGAAAGCCAAGAATGGGGTTGAGGAATATGTGGCATTTACTGCCTTTTTTTAAGCTAGAGAAGGCAAAGTTGTGAAAAAAGCCTCAAAAGGGTTGAGGACAATGCACCCTTCTCTGGACTTGGTTCGGCATCTATTAACTTCAAAGTAGTTTTAAGGACATTCACAGATATAAGAATTATGGGAAGGGACTAAAAGTTCAGGGTCAAAGATGCTAAAATGGACAATGAAGACAAATAAACAGACGACACAGCTGAAGGGAGATAAGTGCTGAAGTTGTATCTGAGGGGTCTCTGCCAGTAAGAAGCATTTCTCACTTTCAGTCAGGTGAAAGAAAAATCTAAATAACCTTAGCTGAAACAGAAATGCTCGATAGGAACATTAGCATTGCCAAAATATCTAGATTATTGAAAATAATTTGATTTAAATGTTTTCTTTGAGGACAAGAGTGAAGCTAAGATCACCAAAAAGAATATTAAAGAAAGCTGGAGTGTAGCTTAACTTCTTATGAAGTTTTGTGGTGGGGAACCTCATGATAATGAGAAAGAAGTGCAGTCATATAGTTACCAATGGAGCTTGAAGACAGCATATAGCACCAGTACATACAATATAGTGTAAATCTGTGAATAACAGATCTAATCAAAGCACTGGAAGAAGATGAGGAAGATGATGTAACAAGAAACAAAAATGTTCCCCAACCAAACATATGTGTATTTATAAATACATATGATTTTATCTGAAATAATAAATTGATTTTAGTGTGAAATTAGTTCGATTAAGTGTATCAGAGGAGAAATAGTTATTTTAAATTGATGGGTTTAATGTCAGAATGACAGCCACAACTGACAGCTGTTTGGTACAAGAGATATTTCTGTCTTAATTAATTTATTTATTTCCATAAATAATTGCTTTTATCTGCATAGAGAATGTAATCAGTATGATTTGGTTTTTCTTCAGGGATCTCAGAACACAAAGAAGCAGAACTTGTATGTATGTAAATGTCTAAAGAGGGCCTTGCTAAGTATGTAACTAATTTTAGGAAGCGTACTGGGTTATCAGATCTGTATAGTGGACATCAAACTAATCCACAAAGAAACAGCTGATTGTATTGAAAATTCAAAATATCCCACAGTATGCCAGTCAGTCAAAGACACAAATGCATTGTACCTCCTCTCCAACACAATTGTGCAAATATTTTAAGCTATCAGAATACAATCTGAAGATCCTTTTGAAGCTAAGTGTGATTTGTAGGAATTAGATTGGGCAGCTTCTCTTCGTAAGAGAATCTGAATAGGTGGATTTTACATTTCTGAGTGTGCATATTAGTGTTGAAATTACTTTGTAGTCACTTTGCATTACTTTGTGTAGAGTCTTTGCAGTCACAGGGCTGTTTAAGCCTGAACAGAATTTGTTATTATGATATTGCATGGTATGAATTGTTTACATATTGCCATTCATGAAAATTCAAGTTTGATGTTAGATTTAGAGATAGAAGAAAAACTAATATGTCCTGTCTTTCAGGGATAGAAACAATAAAGCATTGTTTAGAGTAGGCTGCTTTAAATAAGAGGCCATAGATACTTCTAGTACTGACCTCTAAATTACTATTTGTTTTATTAATGTGAGAATTTCTTTTATATCTGTAAACTGATTATCTGTTCTTATTCCCAGTGAATTTTTCCACCTGCTGACTTTGGCTCTTCCTCCATGGGGTCTCCTTTCTCTCATTCTTTCTGATTGCTTTGTATCTGTCATTGTTAGCTCAGTTCTTCATTGTGCTCCCTTCACCTTTACCCTTACTTGTCTGTCTATCACAAACTTCTGCTTCTGTGGATTTTTCTCAATCAAGCTTGATGCCTGTGCATACCAAATTTTACATCTCTTTTGTTTAGCAAAATGAATTTCACTGTGGCTGTTGTAGTTGATAAAGGAAATGTTCTAAGAAGATGGATGTTTTGATCTTAGAATAGTGTGTAATTATGTACAAAATACTTGGAAATGCAGTCTTAAGAGACAGAATTTCTGGTAAGTCCCATTCCCATTGAAATTCTTACCAAAAATGGGTATGTGTCTGCTCAAAATCAAAGACTGAGTATGGCAATATTAAGTCATTTTCAGCAGGAACTTCAAAAAAATAGACTGACCCATGGAAGAAATTCACTTTAAGATTTAGATGTAGGTTGTGATGTAAAGCCTGTCTACTTCTTTGGGTTGCCTATAAGAAATACAGTGAAGATGATGTTACTTCTTTGTGAATCTGTTTTTTCTGAGCTAACTTTAAACCCACCTCTCTGTGTGCTGCTAGTGTTGTATCTACAGTGTTTTAGACCACCGTAAAATCTCAGCTACCTGAATATTTACCTGCATTCTTTAACTTGTGATTTGCCCTGAGCTGTGTCTGTCACTACCAGCAGTATGCACTAAATTAGTTAAAACTTAGCTAAGTTTGTCTGCTTGTGCCACAGTCACAGCAATGGGTGCATTATAGATGTAGTCCCTTATATGTGAAGGCTATAGTTACTATTTCTTTGTTGTATTTGTTGTGAAATTGCCTATATTATGCACCTGATCAAAATTGTTCAAATTGCGAGGTCTTTAGGATGATGTAATGTCATACCTGTCAGTGTGTATTTTGCAACATGTGTGACATCTGTGCATATGAGTAGGACATAAGTACATGTGAATTCAGAATGTGCTCCTTTTATAAATCAAACCCAAAATATTTAACCTAGTTGATGTTTGTCGAGGTACACAGATTGATTCCAGGAGAATCCATCCATTTTTTGTTTGTTGCTCATCTTTGCTGTATGATCTTTTTGTATATTTATATTCTTAAAGTTCTTGTTAAGGTTCATCAGTTGCCTCTCTCCAAACTGTGCAAGAATATAACTGTGCTTCAAACTGTGCTGACAGTTTTCACGTCTTCAAACTGTAAAGTTAATTTGTTATCTAAGAGAGTTCTTTCTTTGAAATTCTATATCAAAATGAAAAAAGGAAGGAAAGACTGCTGTTCCCTCTATGTCAAATCTCCAGGTACCCTATAAATAATAAACTTAGTGTTTTGTTTTATTAATCGTTTTAACTATACCCTAAAATACAGGAAATTATAGGAAAGCTTTCCAGTAAGTTAGAAGGCTTTCCTTTCCTTTCACAAGTTGTTTTTCCAGGTGCATCATTAGTCCATCCTTTGGTACACTCCAAACCTGTGCATCTTATTATATTTTGTACTGAACACCTCCAACAAGCATCAGAAATTCTTGGTTATTGGTTTTTTGGGTTTTTTTTTTTTTGGATTTTTGGGGTTTTTTTCTTGTCTTAAAGCTGTTTTTTTTTCAAGTGGTTTTATGCTTTTGGCTCTCTTCTTCATTCTTCTATGTACTGTTTTGTGGAAACAGAAACAGTTCATCTTGTCTTGATCTTTGAGGCTTTGCTATTAGTTTTCTCAGGAGAAATTGTGAAGAACAGCCTGTGTTCCCATTCTCTTAAATCATACAGGACATAAGGAACCATCCAGTCCCAGACTTCAAGATTTGGCTTTGCAAGTAAATAAAGTTAACAATAGCACCTGTGATCTGATCTAGACAGCATTAATGCAAGCAGAGGTCTTGTGCTGGTGGATCTGAGATGCAAGATACACTGAAAGGTCTGTTAAAAACTGTCCTGATTTATAAATGTATTATTTCTAATAGCGCTTTATCTCAGTTAGTCCTACTTTAGGACAGTAATGGTCAAAAAGAAAAAAAAAATTGCAGGAAAAAAAATGCAGGTGGCATGAAAGATGTGTCAGGATTACTATGAAACACTGCCTTGTACAAGATGCTGTCTATCTGGTTTATATAGTAAACTTAGAAAGAAAGGAGTAGGAGCCCCAGTATGCTTGAGCTGTTACTTCTAACAGCAAAGAGAAAAACAATTTGAATGTGATTATCTAATGTTGTAATGCAGAGATCTTACAAGTGGGTGTATGTATTTTTCCTAAATCAGACCATCTCCCAGGTCTTTTCAGATGTGGAAGAACTAACACATGGGGCAGAAATTCTTTGGAAGGAGGAATGTGTTTTCTACCAGCTTCTTTTGTAACAAAAAAGCATCTCTAGCATCCTGAATACATACACATTCTCATCTGTTTTTGGCATGACAGCAATCAAGTTAGGAAATTTTCATTCCAGTCTGAAATGAAGGATAGATTCTGTGTAAGATTTGCTACTCTTTACTTTCTTCATAGCCTGGGCTTTCAGGGGAGTGACTGGCAATGCTACAGAAGTGAGCGTAGTTCCATCTGAGGAGGTTAATATCATCTTATTTTGTATCCCTGGAATATCTGATGTGCAGTAAATGCAACATTAATATTAATTGTGTGAGGTTTAAGTATCTTTTTAATCATGTCTGAAGTATTTATCAAAAATCCTAAGAAAATTGGAACATTTATGGATTTAATGGAATTTCAAGAAGCGTACACAAAAATAGGCGAAACTTTGCGAAACAGTTAGTTTTGGGATTCATAAAATTTGGCAAACAGGTACAGTTCTATCATTTCTTATGAGAGCATCAGGAAGATGGTAGACTATATCCAAATGATATGCAATAGTGAGATACACAAAAAATATTTTTTTTCTTTTAGACGTATTTAACATTAGCCTTTGTCCATTCACAGTCTCTTATGTTTCTCAAAGTTTTAGTTTAAGATCATACATGAATTAGAAACATACTGCCATACTCACAGATGTCCTTTGAAGTTTCAAAGATGGAACAAACCCTGAAATATTGCATGAAATCTGTCCTACAGAATATATTCTAAAGCCTTTACTTAACACAGAAAAACCAAGAAAAATGGGTAAGTCGATGTATTATCTTATCCCTCTCAACTTGGTATGAAACCTTAAAATTCTATTAAATCACTCAAACATGATAGTTACTGTAAAGCCTCCTCTGCATACCTGGTAAGTATGAAAATGCAGAGGAAACATATCTATGTAAAATGTCCTTATGGCTTTCAGTGGCAATCAATATTAATGTTTCTTAAATTTGTTTTAGTGGGTAAATGCATAATGAAAATTCCAGGTTTTAAATTATTTTATATAATTTATATATAGAGAAAGAATAGGGTTCCTGTATTTGGGAGCAAAAGAGAAGGCAGCAGTGGGTTATTGGAAAGGACAAGCATCTGTGAATTGTACTGGAGGCTCAACTAGGCAGATACCAGAGAAGGAAGATAAATTGTGGAGTGGGAACTGAAGATTAAGAAGCTCTGGATCCCTCGGAACAGAAGAAACTTGAATTAGGAACATCGACGCTTATTGTAAGCAGGACAGCCTTTGTGGCCTGTGATTCATTCAGGGCATCGCTCCTGCAAATGATGCTCCATCTCCATTCTGTTTCTTGGATCTCTTCCACATTACATGACATTCTCTCTCAAATGGCTCTCTCCACTTCTTTACAGACCTCCCCCCCATTCATCCCTCTTGAAATATTGTTTTTATAGCCCCAGCTTTCCCATTCACAGTCTTCATTCCTGTTGATACTTGCCTTGTTCTTTTGTCCACCTCTGACCACCAGCACCTTTCTCACTGCAGCTGCTGGGCTCTTCACAAAAGGAGAAAGCATCTTGTTTTTTGGCATGGTATAGATACTGCACTTAACAAATTATCTGCAAAAAAATAGTGTGTTCACATGCTACTTTCTCTATTACTCTTAATCAACCAAAAGGGATCAATTAAGTGTAGGAGACTGAGAACAAAATTATTCTTGCTCAAATTTGGTCATACAGCCTAGCCTAAACTCTCTTATTTTTAAAATCCAACTCAGTTAACATTAACATTACAAAAGATAGTTTAGAAGGCTTATTCTGCATGATTTCTGTTGTGGTAGAACTCTGAGAAATGCAAAATAAGCAAAGCCAAATTTTACCAAGTCCAGAAATGTTACTGAATGCACAATTTTAATTCGTGTTATTTAAACTTCATGATACAGATTATGAGAAGTACTTGCATAAAAAAGGTATGAACAGCACTCTAGGATCTTAAAAATTTCATTGTCCATTTTTTAAGCATTCAATTATCGCTAACATTGTGCAAAATGAAAGTAGTAATATGTGTAAGATAAATGCCCTGGCACCATGGATTTGTTTTGTATTTGGCCAGTAATCTCTAAGATTAGATTTGGGTAGCTAGTGTCAGCTAACACTAAATATTATAACACATTTGGGACTGTGCCATACAGCAGAAACAGTAGGAGATGCATAGCAGTAGAAACAAGAAAAACATAAATTTAACACAATAAATTTACATTGAAAGTGCTTTTGGGAGCAAGCCTACTTAATTGAAGAGGACATAAGCACGTGTTTAGCTGCTGTGTTTAATAGAGAATGTGTAATACATTCCTAAAAATAAGCATATACTTAAAGAGCTTAACTGACGCCAAGGTAATAACTTAACAGGAGTCAAGGAATAAAAGCCTGTGTATTTCTGAAATATATAATTTAAGGATATTTTTTACAGGCATAAGAAGTACGAGCTCATACTGAAGACAAATGTTATGTTTAACGTGTAGCGATGTTGCTCCAAATGTCCAAGCAACACAGTTAACTTCTTTCAATTTTTTGTCCTTATCCTGGCATCCTTAATTACACAAATAGTTTATTTAAGGGTTACTAGACTTAGCATAAATAATTAAACTCATTGGTAAGATTTGTAGTTTTGCATGTGGTACTTTTTCTGTGTTACAAAGCAGTAGAATGATTAAAAACATTACTGCTTAATGCCACAGTGTTCATTAAAGATACAGCCTTCAACATATCTCAGGCTTTAGATATCCAGACTTAAAGGTGAATTGTAGCTGAAGTAATATTAATGGAAAGTATATATACCTAAAAAATTCTGATTTATTTACATTTCAATGGATTTCTTTTTCAAAATATTCCAGTTTAAATTTAGCATTTAAGGTGTGAAAATACTTATATAGACCTAAATCTCCTTCAGCCCATTAAAAGAATTAAAATAGATAAAGCAGACCTGTTGCATCAGTGAATTATCTTCAAATTTCAATGAAAAAAAAGGCTTAGGCTTTTTTAATTGCTGTCAGAATCAAAGGAAGACATGTTAAATTTCTGAATTTAGTCATTCTTTGTGAAAATGTTGCCTTGTCATCCATTTAAGTGTCTATCATCAAAATGCTTTTAATTAGAGTGAATGCTAGTACTTAACTATTTTTCACTGCAGAAATGCATGTATGCTTCACAGGAACACATTTCTGTTTTTCCTCAGTGTACATGCTAAATCAAGGTTAAAAAATCCAGTGGTCAATCTAATTTGTTTTCCTTTTCTGGATTATTTTCCTACCTATATTCTTCATTTTAGAAAATGTAGGAGGATGTTTTTGTATGTGTCTGTATGTATTGTTAGCCATTTCAGAAAAGAACCTCTGCTTACCAGAAGCTATTGACCAGTTTACACACTAGAATAAAATAGTCCTGGTATAATGAGAGACTAAACTTTGGCTAGTTTAATAATCTAATAAGTACAGAACAGTTTTAAAGTGCTGTTTTGAATATTATTGTACTTTCCATCTCAACACAGTGAAGAAAGATAAAAAAATAAAGCAATATTATTTTCTAAACAAGAAATTTATTCAAATTAATTAAATGTAAATAAATAGGATTTTAAATGTGCATTTCATAATAGCAAAAAGAAAGAACTAATTTAATGTAAGAGCTCCTGTTTTACTGAGCAGCAGCCTAGGCTGATGGTTCAATGAATCAGTGACAAAGAACTTCTGCTTAGGCAAATACAAAACAAGATTTAAAATTTATTATTTAAATCAAAGGCTCCTGCATTCCCATATAGATTGTCATTAAAACTGGTGATTTAAATAATTTGATTTAAATCAGTCAATCATGTTAAATGGCCTAATAAGGCAAAAATATAAAATGCATAGTCAAGGGACCAGAACAACCCTTCTGGAGCTTCCTTCCCACCCTCCTGGTTTTGATAAAGAAATCGCAAGTCTTTAAAAGTACATTATCTTTACCTGACACAAATATATTATAATAAACAAGAGCTGACTCTCCCCTCCACATTTTTCAGTAAATGTGATACACTGTTCAGCAATTAAAAAAAACAAACAGAGAGTAAGTTGGATAGGTTACAGACTGGTCTGGGAGCTGCTTCAACTCATCTTCAGAAATCTGGGTTGGTTTACGTCATGATGGAATGGAAAAACTCTGTTTATATTTGCTCTGTTATTTTGGTGTAACAAATGAGTCCTCATTTCTGAGGTTTATCTGGTTTCTAGGTCATTAAGCACTGCAAAGTGAGTTTTCAGTGCAGCTCTTAGAGAGATATTTCGGAAGGCCATGGGTGCCTCAAGGAGTCAGCTCCCCCAGGCTCACTCCCTGGCTGTCAGAGGGGAGTAGATTTCCACGATATTGCATGCAGTTGGGAATAGGGAGTGTATTGCGCTCCTTTGGTTAGCCGTAGAGCCAACCAACCTCAAGAGATATCTTAGCAAAAATAATGGTCAGCCTGAAGCTGTAGGAGATGGGCAGATGGCTCCTGCAAAGATCCCGTGTGGGAGTCCCTCCAGTCACCAAGCACAGAGAATCTGAGGAGCAGCGAGTTGGCCTGGCCTGTCTCACCAACACGTCACGCTGCACTTGTTTAGCTGCAGGGCAGGGCTGGCAAGTAGCCATGCGCCTCATCCATGACCTCAGTATCTGTGAGGGGTCTGGGAAGTTAAAGCAAGGCGAGGGGACCACCAGTTGCTGGGTGGTGGGTTGATGAGAGTTGACCAAAAGGGAAGAAGAGCTAGAGGGGTTGGGCAAGGATAGAAGAACCCAGAGGGAAGCAACTGCAACATGGGGGAGGCTGGAGGATAGAATGGGTTTGGGCAGTGAGCAGCAGACTGGGAAGAAGGACCTTCCAGGCCTCTCCTCCTTACAGGGGACGGAATGAGAAAGGGAAAACGGGTGGCCTGGATCATGTTTCCTGAAGTGCTTTTTCACTATTGCAGTCTTGCAGTATTCCCTGAATCCTCCCACTGATACCTTCTTTTTCCCATGAAAATGTACTCAGTTTATTAAGAAATAGACATTTTGTCAATAATGCATTTTCCCAAATACACTTAGTGCGATACACTTGTAAAAGTATTTATAATCACAGTATATATGTGACAATGAATTAAGTATATTTTTAAGTTGCCATTCTTCAGCACTGCATGGTTTATTACTGCGGTTCCTTGCCTGCATGAGGTTAATGCCTCTGTGGTAGAAGCTGTGAACATTGTCACAGGAGCTGTGCAAATCAGTGTAAAACTTCATGTCATGCAGCCATGATACTGTAATGCCTCTCAAATGTATGATCTCTCATAATTTGAACAACCTGTAGTAATTTGGATGTAGAATCCTCTTAGGACTGCTGCCGTGTGGGTTGGTTGTCCTCCATGCTTCCCATATGGAGGAGTTATCTGGCGCTCAGTTGGAGTTTTTCATAGACACAAAACACTGCAGCAACAAACCTGAGGTGGTAAAATTCAGACTGAAATGATAGTATAGCAGGGCATATGTTACTGACATCCTGATTCATACCAAGAGACTTTGCTATTTTATATTCTGTGGGTAAAATCTTGTCCCTGTTTAATATATGAGGCATAAACAAAAAAATGTTTGCAATACTAAAAGGCAAACAAGACAAAGAAAAACCTTCATGTTTCAAGTATTTAAATAATTCAATTAAATTGTATTAAATAATTAATTAATTCATTAATTAAATAATTACTGGTAGATAATTTCTTCATTATACATTGTTTTTGCAGGGATTGTATAGTCTTACATAAATACTGGGAAATCCTTCCACCAGCAATGCCTTCCAGTACCTATACTGTCCCACCTTATGAAGTCATAGAAATCAATTACAAGGCAATTTTAGCTGGCTGTGCATATCAAATATAGAAGTAAATTTAAAGTATTAAAGTAACACTTCTGCTCTGAAGACACTCAAAAAAGAGGTGAATTTTAATACAACAGCTCTTCAATCTGTAAGAATTTGTAATAACAAGCCAAAAGTAAAACTGATAGAAAGGGGGAAAAGGGTTAAAATTAATATCTGTAGCGTACTATACTGCATCTGATTTCACCCGTTTCAGCTCAAACAGTATTATAAGGGTTTTGGGTTTTTTGTTTTTTTTGTTTTTTTTTTTTTAAATTATTAATCTCTGAAAATGACAGGTGCCAAGAGCGTTTTGTAATACATATACAAAAAACTTGCGGTCAAGAGGTCATACCACTGCAATGTATTAAGCAATAGCCTTCTCTCTTGTGGTATTTTCCTTGTTTGAAGTGTTTCCAGTGAAAGATGCTCGCTGTAATGCTCATCAGTAAAATGATCTATTTGGGAACACCTTTACATGGTAAAGGAAGCTATGAGAATACTTTGGTATTATGTACATCTCTCTTAACAGTTGTATGTTCAGAACTCTCTTGGATGCTATAAAGCACACAATGGATATATGGTTTACAGCGACATATGTGTTTTGGGATTGAATTTTATAAATATTATTCTTGTATTGAAAACAATTTTATAAATATATTCTCATACTGAAAGCATTTTTTCCCATTTTTTCATTTTGTTCACATTCTTTAAAGAGAGTTCTGATGACTTGAAAATGAAACTCCGTGTTTCACTAAGAAATCATTCAGTATTTTCTGTGTTTTCTTCACTGGCTTTTAGCACCACAATCCATAAGAAGATCAATGTAGTGTGCAAAATAAGATGTTTACGCATACACAGAGAAAACAAAACTGGAATAGTTTTAAAACGTGCTCTGGCATGCTTATAGTAGGACAGGTTTTATTTTAAGACACAGTGTATGAGGGCGGTTTCAGAGGCTCTCTGAGCTCTGTGAGCTGAAAGGATAAATTCTTACATCTTCACTTTGTCTTTGGGCACATCAAAGCTTGGGCACTATACCTGTCTGGGCAGGTATTTTGAGTCAAACTATGTAATATGCTACTTAATCACTAAGAAAAAACCCCAAAACAATAGTGGTGAAGACTTAGAACTTTTATAAATGAAGTTTGATTTTGAAAATATGTCTTATTTTGACACATGAGTGACCAAAGTGGTTTGGCCCGAACCTTGTGAACGAGTTGTTTAATGTGGTGATACTGCTAGAGACAGTTTGTTTTCCATTTTTGTTCAATTGTTTTGGGAAGGGGTGAAGAAGAGACATTAGTGACAGAGTTACAGTGATATGTTTTAAACCACTTTTTAGACCCACATCAAAATAGGGTCCCTAAATGTGTTTTTAGGAAAGGCAGATTAAAAAAATGGGAGCCAGTCGATTGTTTCTAAAGTGCCCTGAGGGGAGGAGGAAGTGTTCACTCAGCTATTCTGTGCCCCAGAATCATGCATAGGGAGGACTGGGGAATGCAAGGAGTGTATGCTTTTTAAAAGTGAAGTTAGATGGGGACTGTTTTTTTTCTGTTTCTGACAGAAGCAGCTTTATTGTGTTCCTTTGGACCAGGATGAAGAACAGTACTGCTTGCATCACATAGCTTTCATGCCAGAAAGTTCTGCAAGATTTACACTGCAGATTGGTAGAAAATGATATTTTGATTTTAAAAATGATGTTCATAATTTCCCTTTACTTCTGGATGGCCTTGTGCAGCATGTTTATGTATGTAGGGAACTGAGAATTTAAAAATAGTTGCCTGCTAGTCTTTATTGAATTGAGTGAAGGGAATGAATGAGACGAGGAGTCCAGGAAACAACTGGAAAAAATATATATATTTTTTTTTGGTTAGAAGTCCTGAAAAACATAGCAGTTTTTTATGAGATTGAGGATCAAAAAGAGGAATGCTCAGAAAATAGATAATGGTAGTTACAGGGGATAAGGAAGGCAACAAATAAGGAAAGAATGGAAGACAGTTTATTGAGTATAATGAAGCGTAGAAGAATCTATATTGCAAACAGTATTAAAAAAAAATACTCACCATTCTGCTTCCATTCCATTATTTACTGAAAGCTCTGTTTTCAGTATTTTGAGCAACAAAGACTAATAACGAATACGAAAAGGAAAAATGGAAGTTGATTTCTGGGAACGAACGCTTTAGGAATTCTGCTGCGTTTCTGATTGCTGTATAAAGTGTGTTCTTCGCTGTTACCTCATTTTATGGTATTCCCCAGAACACAAAATGTTAGATGTCAAGATCATAGCAGTGAAATAGAGATGTTATGGACTTCCATTCCTACTTAAACAGCCTATCTCTAACAGGCTGCTGAAAATTGTTATTTTGATGCATTTTTATGTATGGTGATCTTTAGGGGTAAAGCTACAGGGCTAGCTGTTATAGCTAGGGTGGGATAGGAATGAAAATTAGAGTTTACCTTTGTATTTTGTGAGGATGAGCAATTTGGAGAATAGCCCAATTCTGAAACTCAGCTGTAATATCTTTGCCAGTATTAAATATGTGATCACCACTTTGGTAGCTGCAACAGGAAAAGGAGAGGTTATACACAGAAATGGTAGTTGCATTTTTTTTAGCTTTAACTATTTTTAAATAGCAGAGTATCAGAACCCATCTGTAACAAGGTAGAAAAACCCCCAAATTATAAGGACTGACTTTGGGAGTTGCTAAAGGAAAGGCAATGCATAAAGAAGGACAAAGGAGTACACAGATTAAGAGAAACAGGAGAAAAGAGTTTGCAGAAGACGGAATTAGAGGTTATCTTGGAATTGATAAAATTATCCAGTCTGTGAATGACAATATGGTACTGAACAATTAATGAGCAACAACTACAAAATGTGGTAAATACACAGATACAGTATTCTAACTTCAGTGATTGAGAAAACTTCCCTCTGACATTATCTGTTATGAGACTGTATTGATGTGATTGTCTTGTACTGATTTTGTACTCCAGTCTTCAGAATGTTTTTGGTCTGTCAGCCTAGCACAGAGCTTCTGATGTCAATGGCATTAAATAGTTAGGGCCAAAATTACTGTATTTTGTCGCATCCTGGAACTGTATTTAGGTTTTTTTTATAAATAATGAAGATTGGCCTGGAAACTTAGGTTCATAGCCATGATTCACTTAGCAGTGCATGAATAAAGATTTACAGAGTTAAAACGGAGCATAGATAGGAAAGCAATAGCATAAATAATTGGGGTCTTTGGCATGTAAGTAAAGTAAAAAAGAAATGGCTGAGACTTTTTTTCTCAAACTGTGGATGTAGAGCTTCTTTACAGTATTGGATGTGGTAGGACAGGGGGATTAAATAATCTTCTCTAAGGCAGACAAATAAAAACCTGAGTAAGTGCATTACGTAAAATTCCTCTTCCAAAATATTTAAAGCTTTCAAAACCCAATGTACTCTGGAAGATGAATTGTTCAGTACTTTTGAGGGCAGCATCCTAGGTCATTAATGTGAGACAGAGAGGTGTGCAGCTTTCTTAAAAGCTTGCGGGATCATTAGTGAGATCCAGGTGCTTTTTGTTTCTTGTCCAAATTGTGCTGCAACATTTTTCAGTAACATTAATGTTCATTCATTAGTTTGGAGAGCATTCATGATGTTTCTCTCCGTTTTGCAGAAAGTAGGAGACTGTTACTGTTTACCAACTTATTTATTCTAAATATAAATTTTATACAGTAGAAGTTGAGCATGTGCATTGAATCAAGGTTTTAAAATCATTACTCCATATTCTTGAGATTTTTTGATTTTTTTTTTAAATAACATTTTTCCGAAGGGTTATAAAACAGCAATAAATTAATTTTACTTAAATGGCTCATATGAGAAGACAAAGAACAGGCACATAGGTCCAGTCTGTAGCTAAGTACATTAAAGACCACGAAACTGAAAGACAATCTAATAGTGTTACTTAAAGGAAAATAAAGAGTTAATACTCTCTTATGTTTCATCTTTTGGGTTTTTTTCAGTTAAACTAGTGAGTGTTCTAATTTTACCATACTCTGAGCTTGTCATTTTTTCATGGATAAATATTCCCAAATTTTCATAAGCAGACTACTTGGTTTGGCAGCACTGATTATTAGTTTTCCAATGTTTTTCACTCTGAAATGTTAGTGAGATAAGCAGCCAGTAACAAATTTGAAATAAAATATGTTGTCCAATTATGGAAAAATACCTTCTGTCTAAGTATCCAGTTTATTTTTAAATTAAAATTACCTTAAAATCCTTGGAAGGATGACTTCATACTTTTTTTTTTCCCTAATATTATGTCTAAAAGTAAAACAAGTATGACTGGCATATTTTAGAGTCTTCCTTAGTGCCATTATCTCTTAATATGAATACTGGAATATTCTGTGTTGCAGGCTTCCTTTCAAAGTAAGAGGAACATTTCTGCCCATTAACAGAATTGGAGGATTTTTGTAATAGTTGTGTAATATTCCTTAAAAAAATCAGTACATCTTGTTGCTACAGCAAGTACATATAAACTCTTAGGCCTTGCAAAACAAATATCTAGCACTGCATGGTGATTCAAAGAAACAATGCTGTAGGAAAGAGTCAAATGAAAAAGTAACAAGTCAACGGCATAATATTTTTATAGTGCTGTGTTCATCTGCATGGTTCCACACTGTAATTGTTGATCAGATAAATTGGTATCTGCCCATATTAAACTATTAGGGAGTATCTAAAGAGGGCAACGAAGATGGTGAAGGGCCTTGAGGGGAAGCCGTATGAGGAATGGCTCTTGGTCTGTTCAGCCTGGAGAAGAGGAGACTGAGGGGAGACCCCATTGCAGTTGCAACTTCCTCATGGGGAGAAGAGGAGGAGCAGGCACTGATCTCTTCTTGTTGCGATATCTTCTCTGTGATGACCAGTGACAGGACTCAAGGGATTGGCCTGAAGTTGTGTCGGGGGAGATTCAGATTGGATATTAGCAAACGGTTCTTCCCCAGAGGTTGGTGGGGCACTGGAACAGGCTCCCCAGGGAAGTGGTCACTGCACCAAGCCTGACAGAGTTCAGGAAGTGTTTGGACAAAGGTTCTTGGGTACATGGTGTGACTCAATGATCCTTCTTAGCATATTCTGTGATTCTCTTCCTGGCATCCAGTACTGTGTTACCATTTTGTTGGGGCAATCTGTGGCTATTTCAGTAGGAAAGATTTATGCTTCATTCTGGCTTCTTGGGTTATGTGAATCAGTTTTATTTGAGAATGAATAAAGACTATTGATTTTAGAGGGCTTTGTATGTTCTCAGCACTTTTTAACAGTCTCTTGTTTGGGTGTCCTAGGTTTAGGCACTTAAGTCTGAAATCAGTGTCCTAGATACATTTGCAGAAAGGGCTTGGTGGTATTGGTTTTTAGTTAATCAAGAAAAAGATGATTCGTTGCTGAGCTCTTTTATCTAGGCAAAACAGGCAAAGTGATTCTCATCACTTAAGCATAACTGCCGTCCAGGGTTCCAGGAGACTCTCTCCTGTGCTCTTATCAAAAGACTGCATTTTGTCAAAACTGTACTCAGGAAAAATGAACCCTGTCTAAAGAGTTACTCTGGGTTTGGGTTTTTATGGCATTGAAACATGATCCAGACTTCACAATCAGTTTCAGATTCCACTTTATATTTCGCCATAATTCCTACATAGAAGTTGTTTTTGGGGAGTAATGATAATTCAGAAGTGGTACATAAACTTCCATGGCTAAGTATATTTTTTATTGTGATGTGCTATGGCTCGTTGATAGGCAGGACTGGAAAAAAGTTTGTTTTGCTTTTATTTATAAAGAAGTTATTACATCATGCACAGTATATAATTATTCCATTAAATTATATAACCCTTTTGTGTAAGACTTGATTCACAAAGTCAGTTTAGGGTAGAGCTGGGGTTAGATTTCAGAAGTCAATTTGATTTGTAGGTCACTCTGTCTCTGCTTGATAGCAAAACTTAATCAGCATGTTATCTGGAGATACACAGACATGGTTTTACTTTTTCCGAGCCCAGGCGTGATTCCTGACTTGTGGTTACTATGCTTATCGAAATTTGATTAACACATCTCTGGCTTAAATCCTGAACACAGCAATGCTAGGTGTGTTCATAGGCATGAGAGTATCACAGCAAACCTAAAATAAGTAAGCTCTTCAGAAAAAAATGTCATGCCAAGAAACTTCATCAAATAAGTATTTGTACAAAAAAATGTGAGTGTATTTATCCCAGACTGTAGAAATTGTGGTGAATGGTTTTTGTACTGAATATGACCCAAGCATCACCATAAATTTCTGATTTAATGTCTTTGAATGTCTTTGAAAAGTGGTTAAAATCCCATGGTTAAAATTGTCATGTTCCTCAGTCATAGTCTTCGAGAGAAATAAAGAAGACAAGTTAACCTCGACTTCATAGTTTTCCCTCCAAATATTTGTGATTTTCAGAAGTCTGTGTGCTGAGTCTTTTAATATTGTTGTGACTTGGACAGTGTTGGCATTATTCAATTTGTTGGCTCATAGTATTTACCAAGCAGTGACCAGAAACATTAAGCTAAGTGTTTACTAAGCATTCTTTAAGTCTTGGCCATTTGCAAGAAGGCAGTAGTGGCAAATGCCTGTGATGCAGATGCTATTGCAGTATTTTCAAGGTTAATCCAAATAAGCAGAACAAAAATACTAAGTAAAAAGCACTCCTATTAAGAATCTGTTTCAAAAGTTCTTCAAGCGCATTCTGTTAGCATCCTAAATACATTGGTATGATAAAAATAATTTTATATGACAACGGTAGCCTGGTAGTACTTGGCTACTCTTCTGAATTTCAGTACTTGTTATAATTTTCTATTTGACTAAATATATTTTACTTAAGTACTTTGTTATGTATTTAAAGACATGTTCTATAGTTCTTTGACTATAAAGTTGGTAAAAAGAATAATTTGTCTTCTTAAAATAACTATTTTAAATTTATATCTCTGTGAGATAGCCACAAACAGATTGATTTAGGCAAAATTATTGTTTCTACCACGTGTTTGAGTGTTGAATGTCAGTGTGTATCAGTTTCAAATTTCAGAGACTAAATGAGAGTAATTCTTTTGGAATTTCAGAATTTTTTGTGTCATTTATTTTATGTCATTGTTATTGGCCAGGTAAGTCATGTGATATTGCTAATAGCTCTGAATGTAGAGAAGAAAATGTACAAAGTGGCACTTATTAATTAACGATCACAAACTAGGTGATTATAAGAAGATTCAACTCAGCCGCTTAAGTAAGACAAATGTGATGTATTAATACTGAGAAAGCTCCTGTCCCATTATATTGCAAGTCTGATGTAGTCACAGAAGCAAGGAGTTTCATCTTAAGACTATTTTATTCCTGCATTATTATGGCTGTATAATGTAGCTAAAGAAGTCATAAAGGAGTCATAAGTCATTAATTTATTCTCAGTTTACAATTGTTTCACTTAGGTTCCAACCAAGGAAGCAGGGATTGAGGCTGCTGTAGATATAATTTTTACTATGCTGTGTTACACTAAATACTATAGGTGTAACTTCAGAAACCCTTGGGAAGACTCTTATGAATCTATCTAATTTTAATATGTACTTCAAAATAGACTAAATTACTGTTATTTCACATTTTTATGTGAAATATATGTTGTGTGTATATGATTATGTCATCTCAGTTTATGCATGGGGATCTTTGATCTAGTTACTACATTGCCATTACTAATACAAGTATACCCTTTCAATGGAATAGTTATTAAATATTTAAATGTTCCAAAGATATTGTGTGAAATTAAATATTTTACTTCGTATAATATCTTCACAGAAATGTTTGAGCTGTTTTATATTATGAGAAGATACTAAAATTAATGTATGATCTCAATATTGTATGAGCTAATGGCTTGACAAATTTCATGAATTGTATTTAAGGCATATACAATCTCTCTATTTTGCTGTAGGGGTATGGACCTTAAAGACTGAAAGGGCTTTCCGTGGTTGTCACCTCCTTTTAAACGTAAATTTCAGAAGTTTGTCAAACTCCACATACATTACTCCACACAGGCTTATCTAGATGCTTGAACACACTCAGAGTTTGGCTTCTTACAGGTTACAAAACTTATGAACAGAGCAGATAAATGAATGGGGAGAGAGATAAGAAGTAAACAAATTATTATAAAATTAAGATTCTGTTATAACCAATCTGAATAACTTAGAGAAAAAAACCAAAACAAAACAAGCAACCAAAAAAAAAAAACAAAAACAAAAAAACCACATACACAAAAAAAGGCAACAAACAAATCCTAAACAACTACAAGATTGTACACAAAACCCTCACTTCAAAATCTTCAAGTAGATTTTTCCCCTAAGTTTCAGCTAAAGGCCAAATTTCTCCTGTTCTCTCACTACTAACAGATGAGCCACAGTAACAACCAATATTAAACTAGACTAAGATAGCTCTCTTGTTTTCTATAAATCAAAGATGTTCACATAAACAGTTACCAGTTTGTGGCAGACTGCCAAGTGTATATTTCTTAAAGTAACTACCAGTGATCATCGTGGGGATTGTCATGCTTTTCCCTCTTGGAATGCACATTGCAGAGTAATTGTGGTAATGGCTTATTCACAGCTTGTTAAATCATACTTGATCCAGGGAAATATTTGGGTAAAACAAGGTGTCTCCAACGTATTTAATGAACACAGCAGACAGCCAGTATTCAGTACTATGGTAATAGACTTACTCATCTTGATTTGGGAAAATGGCTTGGGTTAAATGCTCTCTGTGGTTGAACCCTCATTAAAACCATTAGAAATGCTACACCGAATCATAGAAAGGCTTGGGTTTGAAGGGACCTTCGAGATCATCTAGTTCTAACCCCCCTGCCGTGGATGGGGGCACCTTCCACCAGACCAGGTTGCTCAGAGCTCCATCCAACCTGACCTTGAACATTTCCAGGAGATGGGGCATTCACAACTTCTTTAGACACCCTGTTCCAGTGCCTCAGCACCCTCACAGTAAAGAATTTCTTCCACATATGTAATGTAAACCTACTCTCAGTTTTAAGCCTTTCCCCCTTGTCTCATCACTACATGCCCTTATAAATAGTTTCTCTCTGTCTTTCTTGTAGGCTCCCTTCAGGTACTGGAAGGTTGCAGTGAGGTCACCCCAAAGACTTCTCCAGGGTGAACAATCCCAATTCTCTTAGCCTTTCCTCATAGGCAAAGTACTCCATCCCTCTAATGATCTTGGTGGCCCTTGACTCCCTGAAAAGATTGAGAAAATAATTTACTTTTATCTTGCTTGTCTTTAATAGCTTTAGGATTTTTCTGTTCTCCCTTTCACCATTACAGATTCATTGATTTTTTGTGAGACTTCAGTAATAGTATTGCACGAGTGTCAGCTGCCTGAATTGTTTCCTCTGTGGTAGTAATGAGCATTATGATACAAATGTTCTATTTGATACCTCAATTAGTATTTAGATTGGACTCATAAAACTACCTAAGTTACCATCATCTGTCTATCAAGGGAAAAATGTAACATACACATGAGGTTAGCCCAGCCACTGTTGTGATTGACTAAATGATTCCTTTCTGATCAGTTGTTGCCTAACAGGGAAGTGTCCTTTGAGTTCAAGATTCTTGTCCCTTCTAGCTACAAGGCAAAGTGAATCTCAAAAGCTTAGCTTGTGCCTCATTACTCATAACCCATTTTAAGTAGCTGTATATATGCTCTGACCTTTTGTAGATCCTTTGTTGAAAAACTCCTGTTAAAAGTAAAAAACTTACAATCAGACATAAACGTATCTTAATTTAACCACAAACATAAGCACACTTAAGAAGGAAAGTGTCAATCAGCTCTTTATTTCTCATACTATGCGATACAGCAATATTCAAACAGGTTTGAGTTCTTAAAATGCATAATCTTTCTTTTATCTATGCCAGCAAGATAATGTTTGACCCACAACTTCCTCTGTGATTTTGCTTGTTACTGGCAAACAATTTTATATGCAATGTCCTCCCTGAATAACAGTTGGAAGTTGATTCTTTGCATAGAAAGCATTGCTACATGCTTTGTCAAGATGTCTAATGTTTTTAGTAACTGAAAGTGAAATATTTTTAAATGGTGCCTGAGAGCCTGGTTTGATAAAATTAGTCATTTGTGTTTAAATATTTTATTGTGATGCCATTAATCATGATATCTAAATGATCTTCTTCACTGTTTCTTTTCAAAGGAGCCGCAGTGCTTCTCAGAGTCAAGCAATAGTAAATGGTGGTGGTTGCTAATAGCTCAGTGCAAAAGGCACTATCAGTTGCATGACAGAAATAGAAATTCAGAGCTTTCTCTTGCATCATCTTCAAATCCAAAACAGCAACTAAATCAAAAAATCAGGGGCAGATGTTGGTCAGGATTTTTAGGTCACCATAAAACAAGCAGGGTAGATTTACATCTCCTCTTGAATCGACAGCATCCTTTATTTTGGTGAGATTTTTGCTTCATATGTACAGAAAACAGCATCGTTTCAGACCAGCTATCCAAATTACAACAGTCCAGGGCATGACTGTTTATTGATTTCCTATTTGATTGAGAGTGAACAAAAAAATACAGAACCCTTTATTTAAAAATAGGCTCTTTGAAACCCTGTTGAAGAGGATCAAGAAACAGGAAGCATTAGGAATATAGCAGTGGTCCCTTGATCTGCCTCATTAGTTCAATGGTATTTCAAAAGTGCATTTTTAAAAATATTGTTCCCACACGTTTTTGGAATTCTAATCAAAAGATAAATCGATCAGCAGTAATGTCTTGGATGTAAAGCTTGCAGTTTGAATAGCTAGCCAGAGATTGCCCATACTTTCCTTGATATATCTTTAAAACAATTGCTGTATGATGGGGTAGCAATCATTGCAAGGATAAGGGGACCTAAAAATATATTTCTTTCAGAGTCATAACAATAAAACATAGTTCTGCCTGTACTTTTTGGAAATAAAACTGATTTAATGTAAAAACAACTCAGAGTGGCTTCATCTTGGGTATTATTTTTGCTTAAGTAATCAAGTTGCAAATTGCACTTGGCAAAGTATTACAGCTGTCATCATTAACCCATCACAGAAAATAGTATTTTGTGCCTACTAGAATGTATTTTGGGTAATAGAAAGTTGCATTAATATGAAAAAAGTACTGAAAAACATTTTATGTTATAAATAAAAAATATTGATAATTGTGAAGAATATACGCAATTTCTCAGTAGCGTTTTAACGGGTATAACTAGAAGCATTAGAGAACTTAGGTTATAAAATACTGGTTTTAATTAGATACCTTGTATTTTCTGAAAAAATGGTTGAACAATTTTTAACATTTTTTACATTAAATTGGTCAAATACAAGAATGAGTGCACGTGAAAGCAAATCTTCTAGCCTAATTTTACCAAATGCCCTTCTTAGAAAGTATAAATAATAGAAATATTCATATAAGATGCTGTGAAGAATGACACAGTATAACATAATTTCCTTTAATACTAAAGAATTTTATTAAAGAAAACTTTCAATCTTTTCACTTACAGGGTATTCAAAGAGGCACTTTGACTTTGAAATGTGCTTAGCTCTCTGCTGATATTAAGCATTTTAAACATGAATAAAGATCTGTAAGCACAAGTTATCAGTGAATTCTGAACTAAAATACTGCAAGTATTGTAATCACCATCCTAGCATTAATGGGTTATGTTTGCAGCTTTTTGGACAGAAAGTACCATATTACAGCCATCCTGAGATCTACATCAATATTTCCGCTCTATTTCATTCCATTTCTTTTTTTCCTTTCTCTTTCTTTTATTTCTCTTTCTTTCCCTTTCCATTTTCTATTTCTCTCAGAATTGTCATGCAGTTTATACTTGAAAAACTAATTTTCTGGTTTAAATCTTAGGAAGGTAAGGAAGTAAAAGAAATAATGAACAAACAAACAAAAAGCTCAAGCCACCACCAAAAAACCACAAACACAAAAATGAAAAAAAACCCAAAAACAAAACAACAAAACTCTGCTTGGGACAGAAGACTAGGTTTTGCTTACTTCTTATTAACCTTTGTCCATTTCTAAATATATGGCCCTGTAATGCTTCTAACCACAATTTGGCAGGATTGTTAATACAAGAGTTAGAAAATATTTTAGTAGGCAATGATGAAAAGATTGATAATCCTACTCTTTGTGATGCCATTTAGAATACCTGTCATCTCAAAAGAAACCATAGTAAAAAAAAGAAAAAATGAGTGTGTTGCAAAACTACATACAATTTTTGCTTTATATTAGCTACTGAAAACTGACATGTATCCAGTTTTGTATGTAGTAGGATGCATACTACTGGATTCCAACTCTTTCTTAGGAACAGATGCAAAAATTCATTATCTTTCTTAAATATATATGGACAGATTTACGTGTTTAAGACCAAATGAAAAAAAATTGAAATAAAAGCAAGAAGAGATGTTCTGTGAAATGAGAACTTTGAAGGTTTGTGTGCAACTGCGTAGAATGTTGCAGTCCTTCTTAGCTATAGATACAAGTAGTACTTTTAAAAATATTGCTTGGATGTGATGCGCTATTGTAACTATTTGTATTATTGGGCCTTAAAAACTTATTCAAGTTCTTGATCCCTATTGAGCAAGGTATTGTAGGAGTACAATGAAAGGACGGTTTGTTTCCTAAAGAGACAAGAACGTGTCTTTGAAGAGGTTTTAGTAATAATAGAAGAAACAACTTCGAATACCCTCCAGTATAACTGAATACAGGTGATTTTTCTGTGGTAACTCAAAACAGTGATGTAAATCTCTAAAATAATATCTGTTGTTAGTCAAGCAAACCTTACAATACTGTCTCTGTCTGGATATGTTTTTATCACAATTGCTGTGCTAAAAAGCTTTTTGTTTTTATGACTTTCTGTGATGTTTTCAGCCTGTTGTCCTTAGGAAGGTTCCTCACTTTGCCATTAGCTTGGTTCGACCATGAAGGAGAAAACTACATAAATACACTACTAGTTTAATTAGAAGACAACTTTTTGGCAATAATATGGTTGACTCAGATCATGTTTCCTTGCTGTCAACTCCTTGCCCTGTTTTCACATAGTGGTTTAGGGACTACATAAAAGGCTGTGGTTGCTGTGCCATCACAGATGGTAGGAGACCTATCTCTGTGCCTCACCTTGCAGGTTTTCTTTCACATTTACTTTTTTTTTTTTTCTGTTCTTCTGTTCTAAGCAGCCCTATTCACTCTCCTTCCTGAAACACTGGCCAAGTTCTGATGGCTCAGTCTTGTTTCCTGCCTAAGGGAGACTTTTCTGTGATGCAGATGACAATAAAAACACATGTCCCCTTGTCGGACCTGGCACTGAAGACTGGAAAAGAAGTTTCCCTTTTTCTCCAAAGGTATAATCTACTATTAGAGAATATAACAGTTTCCAAGCTGTACAGGAAAAAAAGATATACCTTTTTCTCTTTAGCATGGGAGATGTGATTTATGCTTCTGTCCTGGTTATGTTCTCCTCCAACTTTCAAACTGCATAAAAGGAGCTATGTAAATTAAAAAATAACTTATTAAGAAGGAAGTATTCCTTCCTCCATTTTAGGGTCTTAGAGAAAAGTCCTTTTCTTCAAAATTGCTGGTGTATGCTTTTTTGAACTGATAAAATGTGCCAGCTTCATGTCACTTGGGGATGTGGTTTATTGTTGAACATGGCAGTGCTAGGTTAGTCATTGGACTCAATGATCTTGGGGGTCTTTTCTGACCTTAATGATTCTATGATTAATCGTCATCTAAAAAATGTGGGTTTGTTCACCTATCCAGCAGGTAGATGGGTATATTAGCCTTGATCAAAATTTAATTTAAAATTGATCACTGACTTGTGTTTTATGATCAGAAATATTTTTAAATGCAATTGGTTTAATAAAGACATGGCAATTAAGAGTCCTCCAGTGTCAAGAGAGTTAGAAATTGTGGCTTTTTGTCCCTGCTGGTTGTTCCTGCCATTTGTCCCTGTTGGTTATAAAAGGAATTTTTATTTTTAAGTCATAATGTATTCTTTTAATATTCCAAAATAATTATAGTCATCTTCTCTGCAAATATAAGGAAATGCACTATGTATCATAAACTCTGTACCTTTTTTCTAAATGAACAAAACACCTGTGGTTACTTGTGGTTTATGTATGCTTTATTGTAGAACTGCACAGCATTGAAGCTTGGAGGCATTTTTTTTACCCTGAGTATTGAAACAATGAAAAAAATTCCCAGTTCTCCAACAGTTGCTTTTACATAGTGTTTCTAAATCTCACCTATGGTCCTGGTTAGCCAGTGATTGGATGGCTCCTATTTCCACCCCTTTCCTTTTGAAGTTTGCAGTATAAGCAATCCTTAAGGTAGCATTTGGATTTGCTGAGTTCTCCAGCACCCTGAAGACTTCATTAATTTCTCTCTAAGACTGAAGAAAGAGAACGGGATTTGGTTTTCTTATTAACAGACCTATTTTTTTTTATTATCTCTATGTTGAGTTTGGCATATCATGTTGAGATGTACTTCGGTTAATATGCATGAAAGCAGGATTGCTGATTGCTAGTGGAAGATACCGATTAACATCTAAAAAAAGGTTGTATACTTTCAAAAGACCCAAACCGCCTAACGATAGTTAATGCTTCATTACATGAATAGTATTAACCCTCACCCATGTCCTGGATTTTTTTCCTCCTAACTTTGAAGAATTCAAACTATTTCTTATCTCTGAAACACCTTGTTCTTTAAGGATAATTTTGGTAACTTCTGCATCTTTTTCAAGGTTTTCTTGTTACTGGGGATACAGGAATTTCAGGTGATTTTTTCAAATAGCATTACATAAGGCTAGTCAAGGTAGCAAGGCTCATGGCTTGCAGCTCAAGGGAGGAAATTGCTTCATTAGAGCACCAGCGCTTCTTGCGTGTGCTACTAAAGAGAAGGGAACATACTGAGAACTATGTCAACCATGCATTGACAAGCCCAGTTTTGCAAGTTTACCAGAAAAATCCTCTTTTCAGCGAGTAGCCCTTTGCCAGCCAACTAAGAAAGGGTTACCATCATCCTCACAAGCCACTCCAAGGCAAGACGCCAGCATACTACTTCTGATCAGGGTCTACAGGATAAAACATCACAAACCAGCCAGGAGCAAATACATTTCAGAGATATTTTCAAGCCCTACTAACTGCTAAAGTGGTATTTCAGCTATTATTCATATTTGTTCAGATGCCATTAGGTTCTGTGTGAAAAATCTCTTCTGTAACACAGCTGCTCATTTTACTAGTTTAAATGATGACTGGCAGGTTTTAGAAACTGGGTTCAGAGAATCAGGGAGCAAATTGCACACCTTGCTCACTGGGCATTCAGCCTGTAAATTATGTGAGGTAGGTACTCTTTTTAAAATCAATAGCAAAAAGTAAACACAATTTGATTACATAATAGTGTACATGCATTAAAGCTGTTTTTTGTAGCTGAAAGTCTTCTTGCTGGAGTTCACAACAAAAATGTTTGTTTGAATTCTGAACATGGTTTAATTCTTTTCCCACTTCTAATTAATAGAATAAATTATTGTTGTGATGCTGTGTTTTATTTCATAGTATATAAGTGTTTCTAGTTCAAATGAATTACTTATGCTCTCACAGCAATACTTGCTTTTTCTCCTTTGTTGCTTCTTATTTAAGAAGTTCTAGTCCCTCAGTGTTTCAACCAGGGAGTGAAGGCAATATTATATGATTTAAATGGCCAGTCACAAAACACAGGTGTCTAGTAAATTATCTGTGAAACCAATTCAGCAAACACTCTGTAGGTTGGAATTTGTTTTCTTAAACTATCTGGGAAATCTTTGGTAATGGCTGATATATTAGTGGACTAGACAAGCAGTTTTTGGTCATCAGATAGCATTATAACATAAATAACTGAACGAGTGTTAACTGTGGTTCATCAAAAAAGAAATTCTTAGTGAATGTTATAATTAATTTACCTCTGATTTTTATATTTAATTGAAAATACAAATATAACAGTAATATGTATGCATTGCCACCAGCCCTACCAGTTCTTAACTTATGTTTTCTGAAAACAAAACTGCTTCATTTTAAGTCAGTGTGTGAAGCAGTAATGTATATTCACTCACATAACCCGTGTTTTATTCATGAAACAGAAAAGCAAAAGCACTTCTAGCCCAGTAGCTGTCTGGGTGACGTTTCCATAGGGCCTGCTTTCTTCACCCGTCCATCTGCTCCCTCTTGCTGTGATGGTTATCACAACATTTTGGTGCTGGTGTTTTTAACAGGATACAGGTTATCAGAGATGTTGTTTATACATGTGAAAAAAAGGCAGTGTGGAAGCTATGCCTCAGATTTCACCTGCTGTTAAAAGTGAATGCAACCATTAGACAGGTGGTTATATTCTGTGCCATTTGCTGAGGATCTGGGGAGTTGAGATGGGCTGTTGCTGATAATCAATATACGCAATTAAATTGCCATTCTGACCATGCATTTTCAATCTTACTTACAACGTCTCCTCTCCCCTCAGTCTTTTTGGTAATAATAATCTCTTAATTTGTTTTATAACCATTTAGGTTCACTTTCTCCCATGCACTGTTAGATCTTTCTTCATATTTTTTCCTTGTTTGTGTCATGAGTGACCATCATCTTTTCTGATAAAGCTCATTGACAGTTTTCATACTTATTTCAGGAGCACAGCTCTGTCCAGTGTTAGTGCTGCCCTGTTCATTTACAGGTCTTTGTATATGGTTTTTAGCTTCTTCCAAAGGGGAAGTTTCTTAGATAATTCTGTATTTCTTTGACTATTTTTCAGAATTGCTCTTTTGCCTGTACATTCTTTGCGGTAGCCAAACCCTCACATCCTAATCTTCCTGCCTTTGGAGGGCAGTTTATGGTCTAGCTGTGTAGACTCTTCCCTTTGGCCAGCTATACCTTGTGAAACAATGAATTTTGCACAATAAACATTAATACTTATCAGGCTTCCTTGAGACATAATCCTTCCATAGCTTTGACCTTGGTCTCTTGTTTCTAGCTAGTCAGTTGACTTCCAAATAGGATTGTGTGTTCTTCCTGATGGGAACTATTTGGAGGACCCATCCCCGTATTCCCAAAGTTATGTTCGAAACTTATAGCAGATCCACACTACTCTTCCTTCTTTGTAAAGGTTTTGCCCTACAGGCTGAAATTGTTAGTGCTTTTTATCATGACAGTTTAATGGCAGCTTCTGGTACTATTTGTTAGTATTTTTGAAGCTCCACTTATAATATTATGGGCCTAAAATCAGGTGTAATTCAGTAGCATTAAATCACCCTAACCGTTGCTAAATTTGAGACACAGAGATCTGAACTGAGTGTTTTAGAAGTCTCTGTTGGGTGTGACTGTTTCACCTCTATAATATTCTTTAAATTTATTTTTTTATCAAAAAATTGGTTTAAACTTATGGAAAAAAACTGCTTGCTGTTTATACAGTTTCATACACATGTTAAAATCAGCACAGAAGATATTCTCTGCTTTGGAAAGAAGAGGTTGTTTGGGTTTTTTTAATGTGATTACTAGCCTGATTATATTTAGACTGCAGTTGTAGATATGGTTCCCAGTTGGCAATGAGCAGTGTAAGATTTGCTGGTTTGTTTGTAACTGCGTGTATGTAGGGTATGCACACTGTTTGCTAACACCTTTCCTGACAGCCGCGATAAGCTGATGGGGCTGGCGAGAGAGTTCACCCAGCAGAGGGTGAGAGGATGAAAGGTTGTTTTATGAAATGCAAACTGAGAAGCTATAACATAAACAGAACTGCTCTCAAAGAAGTACTGTTTCCTGCCTACATCTACAGTACTTTATACTTTTAGGCTGTAGTCCACACTTTATGCAAATAATAATCAGTCAGTTTCCATCTGAACATGGAGAGGGACTTGAGTCCTGGTCTCCCCAAGATACATTATGCCCAGTAATTAGGTCATCGCTAAGTCATCTTTTATCTTTGTTAAATGAAAAGTGAACTGTGGCTTAGGAGGTCTGATAAAAGCTGTGGGATTTTCATTATTGAATATTTCATAGTTTTCTCCTGTGGCACATCCAGTATCTCTCCTTTTGACTTGTGTTGGGACGTACTTGTTGCATAGAGGAAGTAGTGAAAATGAACTGCAGTGATTCTAAACAGCAAAAAAAAAAGGTAAATATTTTAATCAAAGTTCATGGGATGCTGTCATTTTTAGATTCTGAATGAGAAAAACAGCATTTCAAGTCTCCACTATTGAGGAAAGTGTCAGTATGATTTCAAACATTCACACGGCAAAAATAGTGGTAAAGTGGTAAACCCTAAAAGTTTCTACCATCTTGGCAGTTGTTACTGATTCTAAAAACTAAACAGTTTATTTCGGATCTATACAAGAATAACTAAGGATTTAAATCTCTTTGAATTCAACTATCTCAATGTTTTGCTTTTTTTCCCTGGTCTGTAAAGTAAATTCTTTATTCTTGGTGAGTATTTCACTGAAAGGTGTGGTAGGAGAACTGGAACCTTTGTTAAAACTGGTGAAGATCTCTGAAAATCAGCGTTGCTGTCCTTTTCTCTCATCTCTCCAATATTCCGTCTCCTTCTAATCATGAGTCTCAGACTGCACAGCTATTCACTAAATAGTTATCCCTTTTTGTTCCTATTATCGACAGTGTTTTCCTGGATTCCAAAAGACCACAATAACTCCAAGCACCCTTCATCTCTCACCTCTGCTTCTGTTTCTTTTGTGATCGCATCACTTCTTGTGTGACTTGGGTCTTTTCATTCTTCTGCACTTCTCGTCTGTAATCCAGCGTGATTCTGGACTTCTTATGGGTTCCCAGTACTTCCACATCTTCCCTTCTCCCATTCTCATACAATCTCATCTCCTGGATGGTTTTACCAAACCCACAACTTTTAATTTCCACTCTGTCCTCAATGCCAGCTTTCATTGTTGATTAGTCCATTTTTTTTTCCAGCCACCTTCATGCTCTGTCCCATGCTACCCCATAAAAAACTGTGAATCCACTATGGCTGTTGGTATCCCTGAAGTTCATGTCCATGTGGTGTGTACAGCAAGCTCAGTGCTGGCTAATCCGTGGGTGGACTAAAACTTGCATTTATAGTAACTGGGAATGCTTTGTTTTTCCTTGCCTTCTGCTCTTTCCCGCTGTGTGTTTCCCTGATCTTTTTATGCCACACATGCACAGTGTCAAATCTAATGGGGCCTTAATTTAGGCATCTACATGTTACTGTAATTAATTAATAACTCCATCCTTTGTTAATTTTGACAACTGCTAAGAGGCTGAAGGGCAATTGTACTGCTAACCATCTGTACAAATGCAAAAATGCAAAAGACTGAAGATTGTCCATGGAAGGCAGGTTCTGCAGGCTGATGTATTAGTACACAGAACTGGTCTGCAGTATTCAGACATTAATTTTTCCCTAACAGATGTAGCCTCTATTTTAGGGACAACAAAAATAGTACTTTTATTATGACAAGAAGTACCAGTAACCTTCAAAAGCAAATTTGTGTTAACCAACTAAAGGATATTGAAGCAGGAGAGCCAACTTAGTGTTCAGGGCAGTAAAGTGGGAGAGCTCTTTCTGTACTGAATAAGGAAGAGAGGAGAACATGTCTGTGCATTCCTCCATGTCCAAGGGGAAGAGAGCGAACCTTTGACTTCAGGGCTTCCTTACTCAACAGCTATATGTTATGAGCTTTCTGAGTTCCTTCTGTCACCCACATGATGAGCTCTCCTGCTAAAACAAAATAGAACAATGGATATTTCCTCCTGCCTTCTAAATAAACATTCAGTTAGATAAATCAATTTTATTTTCATTTGTACCCTAAGAATGCATTTCCTGTTTGTTACACCACATTAAAGAAACTGTACTTCATCTTACATTGGTTTATGCCCTTACCTATCCATCAACTTACCCAGTTTTTTGAGCTCTTCAAATAACTCCATAAAAATTTTCTATTTTTCCTAATTTTTCACAGTAACCTGGTTCCAATGGCTTGATTGAGTACACCAAAAATGACTTCATTCTTCTCCTTCAGAGAAATACTTAGATATAGACAATGGTTGGGATGGTGTACAAAGACTGTCATGCTGACAACGTTACTTCATTGTCTCTTTGTACTTTACCCTCTGTCTGTTCTGCATCTGTTAATGTATTTTTCTAGTCTTGTCTTTGCCTGGTAACCTCCAGGGGGGCAGAAACTGCTAATTTGTTCAGTATTTGCACAGTAACAGCACAATAGTTTTCTAGTCTATGACTCAGGCATTCTGACAATAACAACAGAATTGTGTGGAATCTCAGTTATAAAATATAAACCTAATTTGATTGTCTTATGTGAATAACTTACACTAAAAATCATGCCATAAATTAAATTTAAATTTAGAATTTTGGAATTTAGAGATTTATATGCAAGACAAAAATTGAAACCTTTCTTTCACCATGGAAAGTCAGAAAAGTCTCCTTTTTAGCATGTGAGATAAAAGACCTGTGGAGATGGACTTGCATCTCAAAATGTATGAGGAAGCTTCTGCAGAGCTTGAAATATAAGTAATAACTTTTAAGATGCTTTATTTATGCACTTACACTTTGATTTCATTATAGCTGGATTTGAGAGTGAACAAAAGCTTCAAATTCATTTAGCAGCTAAAATAAGAGTGTGTGAAAATAAGACAACTTTATTTTTTTTTCCAAAGGAAAGACTTATTTCAGAATAGAGTAAATAACTCAGTGATAGTGAAAAGTAAGCTGCATTCTGTCAGAGATGAGGATTATCACATAGATGATGAAATGATCTTCACATTTCCTTGTTTGGTAAGAGTAATTCAATTGTGCTTGCCTTGGCTTGAATTAGTTAAAGGGACCATTCCTTTGGCACATTTATCAATCTTTTTATTCTTTCACTTCCATAAATGCATACAGGAACTCTCTATAAAAGGCAACTGAGTGAGCTTACAGTGATAAATTTTTCTTGTTAGGAGAAATTACGTTCACTAACTTGAGCTACTTCAGCATGAAATTGAAAAAGAATCATTTTGTCTTAATTTACATTCTTGATTCAATGAGAAAAATGTAGATTAGGCCAAGAAAACTGTGTAGACATTGCTTTAAAAACCATAGGTAAACTGAACTGCTAACATTTTAAGTTCATCAAATAACACATCTCCTGTATTTATGATACTAGGTCGTATTAGTTCCTGTGAATCACTTAAAAATATATACATTTTGGTCTTTCAGATCCATTTACTGTTTCAGTTACATCTTTATCAACACTGGTATGCATTTTTCATTTCCCACCTAAGCTGTCCACATCGTTCCTTAATCAAAATCACTGGGATGGTGCTGCGGTTCACTAGCCTTAGGAGCTGCTATTTGCCTTGAATAAATTACGTGAAAACATGTTGATTGATAGATGTTGCATGTCAGAAAAGAAGATAACTGTATCTTCTTCAGCTTACTAAAAG
>JAMPIT010000482.1:2442500-2515000 GCA_026261815.1 Monarcha castaneiventris obscurior
TGGCCCAAAATATCAAATATTTTTCACACATAGACCAGTGATCAGACAAGTGCTGTAAGGGCTAACTGTAACTTCCAACAGTCCCTGTGATGTGAATGAGATGTGAAAGATTCCTCAAGGCAGAAAATGCCTTTTGTTATTTCTCCTTTCCCAAGGATGGTCACTAATTGCTTCATCTCCTCCTCCTACAGGTTGGAAATAATTGCATAATGATCACAAAATCCATTTTTGTCCATGTCTGTTGTTCTTCTCAATCAATGCCTCTCCTGCTTCTTAAGCTGGGCTCCAAAATTTTCTCAGAACCTCAGATAGTACCTTCTTTCTCACTGTTTTTTTCAAAATATTCAGAGTGCATCAAGGATACAATTTCAGTCTGTACTCCCTGTACTGTGCCAGAATACTGTGTCTCTTTGTCAGTCAGTCAGTGACTTCCTAGTTGGAAGCCACAGCCTTTGGTGCACTGCAAGTGCAAACCGGGGTTAAGTGCCTGGAGCTAGCCAAGCCCTTCAGAAATGTTCCTTAAAGCCAAAAAATAGTTTTAAAAGATGAAAACTGCTCTGAGAGGCCAAATGTTAAATCTAAAATGCCCAGCAAGTCCGGGGATATTATCAGTTCCTTCTCAGAGAATGGTAACCTGACTTACTGAGATACAGGCAGTTCTTTCAGTAGGTCTGAATTACTGTAATCTGTCAACACTGTTATCCAGTATGGGTAGATGCAAAAAGAGTATGACGAAACAACTCCTAACTCTGTATTTAAAATTAATTTATGCATTTTTATTCTTGAAAGCCAGTGAGAAATCTGTGGCCAAATGACTCCAAAAACTCCAACAGAAAGCCATTGGTTGAACCTGATAAATAAGAGGCAGAAAAGTCAGATAAAATGTAAAAAATCAATGTAGAAAACTTCATTTAGTTTTACAGTCAAGGGTGCTTTTCTTAAACGGTGTGGAAAGCAGAGCTATCCTCTTATATGAATTTTTTTTTCCTAAATAGTAAGGGACAAATGGTAGAACTTGGCTAAATATGTGGCAGTTATGGGTTATATGATTCATTTTTACTACTTTTATATTTAGGCATTTAGCTTATTGTTTTTGCAGTTTGGACTTGAATGGTAATTTGTTAGGAATTTTAAGCATTTTATGCATGCTAAGCACTCTTCTTAAAATTGGGAGTATTACTTTGATCAAAAACTCTGCAACTTTGCTTCAAGACTCAGATGACATACTTAGGAGCCAACTGGCAGAACTGGGCATAGCCCTGTTCAGGGCTATTAGTGTCTATCATTAATCTGATAGTAAGTTATTAAAATCTAATTGTCCTATTAAAATCTAACCATCCTGTAAGCCTGTAATTTTTTCTTCTTGTTTTTTGCTTTGGTTGTGGCATATTTAAGAATGTAAGAATACTTTGGAAAGTAAACCAGAGAGAGTGTTCTATGTGTTTTGTTCACTGCAGTTTTGGACAGAGGCAGCCATGGTCACTGTCTCGAAATCTGGTGAAAATACGTATTGTTCCCTTTTTCCACAGAACATCTCTTTATACATTTGATGAGACTTTAAATTATTTGATATGCTTCAACTTTTGTTCTATTAGGAAAAACAGAGAAAACTTCTACCAGAAAACAAAAGAATTAATGGAGATTGCTTTTCAGAAATTTAGAATACAAATAATCTTTTCATTTCCGCCTACTTTCTTCTAACAGTTACTTAACTTCTGTATATGACAGGGTAGATTCAAATAATTTTCCAAACAGCCTGCTGAACAACTCTATGATCCTGATTTTGTCTATTAATTAAGTTTGATCATGTCTCCACCTCCCATATCCATGAGACCCATGGTATTACACTCTAGTTAATATTTCTTTATTATTTACAGTAACATATTTCCTTTTCTTGTTTCTCTTCCCTTTTTCTATATCATGGGGTAAGAGTTCTGATCTAAACAATGAAGCCCTGATTTATTCCACAAACATCTGTGTTTGGCATATTCATTGGAAAATTGAACTAGCTGTGATTTTTCTCCCACACAATGTAGGTTCAAGCTCAGTCTGTTAAGCTACTTTATTTCAGATAACTACTTTGATACTGAGATCTTGCCTGATCTTGCCATTGCAGCTGTTCAGCTGTTGTCACTGATGTGGCATTTCTGTTTGTAGGTCTGATGGAGGCTTAGTGCCCTTAAGTGATGCAGTTCGTATTGATCTTCATTGTTTTCTTATTGAACCAGTACCCACAAATAGAAAGATTTCTGTATTCACCTCTTCTCTGTTTCTCACCTCTTTTCTGAATTGAAGGTCTCCATGTCTGTCCTGCATGTTTACTCTAGGTGTGTCTCCACACATTTCCAGGTTTGTCTCTTTCATTTTTTTCCCACATTGCCAAAGATCTATAGTATGTGTTAGAGCACCCCCTGCCTACTGACTCTTCTTTGACCACTGTGCGATCTCATGGCAGAATAAATTGAAATATGAGTTCTTGTGTTGAATGAACAGATTACAAGAGCTGGTGCTGTTAGCTCTCACCTGCCATCTGAGACGAATTTCAGCTCGGTGAGTACTTCTTTCCTGTATTAAGCAGTAAAGTAAAAGCTGACCACTGTGATCACTGTTTTGAGTTTGAACTAGAAAGAGTAAGGAAAAGCTCCATGCAGCAATCTTGGCTAGTAGGTAGTAGCCAGCCGCCCTTGCTGTGACAAAAAAAAGGGGCGTGCTGGCACACGTGTCTCCTTTCCGGATTAATGCTCCAATCTCCACCTGCATTCTGCTAATTTCTTAATACACTGGGCAAAATATGATTGCTAAAGGAAATTTGCAGAACAGTGGAGAGTTTTCAAATGTATTGTGTTGCCATCTCCCTAGTTTAACTCTCCTTTTTTTTACACAGACCCACAGATTTGTTAGTTCAATTTCTCACTCATTTTGAAAAATTAATATTCAGGACTAAGTCACATATTACTTCCTACTAATACAATTTGTGGGATATAAATGAGCTGTTGAAAGATGAGGTTGTATAAAAAACTGGTTGTGTTTTTGTTTTTTTCTCTGGGAAAAACATTTTTTTCTTCTAAGTATCATCATAGATTTTTCACTAAAATTTCCACTTACCAGTCACTGGTCTCAATACAGGAAATATGAGAGACACAAGTCTCTATTATTGGGATTTCAGATTCAGCTATCATTATCTTTTCTTTTCTTTTTCTTTTCTTTTTTTTAACGTTATGAAATTTAACTGGAAACATTTCTTCAGAAAAGTGGGCAATATTTAGTGATCAATAACAGTGAATTGAGAGTGTGATCCTTGCAGCATAAACCAAGCTGTCAGACATAAGAGGGAATGATTTTCATAAACAAAAAGATGTGTTCTGACTATAAAATTGGAAACCAGAAACTTTGAGCTGTTATATTACCTAGCTGAACAGCTATAAAGTTTAACATTTAATAATATAAGTAAGTAAACTTGAATTTAGGATGCAATTAAGAGGTTGAATAGATTTGAAGGTCACACCTTATTAGAATTGTCACACATATTTTTTTTTAGTAGCAAGAGCACTACTTGTTAACCAGGTTTCTCACATAGATTTGTATTTATACAGAATTTTGAAGCTGGAAGTATTCCACTACAGCTTTGTTTGTTATTCCGCCTACTATCACAGAGCCCTGACTTGTGCCTTATGCGTCAAAACATATTCCATTCTTTCAGAATTCTTGGGGAGGCAATACGATGTAATTCATTATGCCCTGAAGATAAACAGTACCTCTTGACCTTTTCAAGTAAAGTTGCAGTATTTTCTTATTCCAGAATGTAATATTGTACTGAGCCGATATCAATGTGATAAGATAAATGTTTCCTTTTCTAATGTAAACCAGAGTGCACTACATTTATATAAAAATCTTGGGGGATACCCAAAGCCTCCAGATAAAAAGGGGCAGCTTGGCTATTGTAGGTCTGCATTTTTGAATTCTCAGTCTCAAAGCACAAAGGGCAAACTGCAGCCAGTCTTGAAGACGATGGCCATTTTTTCAGAATGAACAGATTTTTGTGTTGCCCAGTTTAGGATTCTCCTGAAGAATTTTCATGCAAATTAAAAAAAGGTATAGAAATTTTTACCATTAAAAAAGCAACCAAACACCCACAAAAACAGAGATTAAATGCCTTTCTTCTCAGTACCAGGATCTTTTGAGATGTCCCGGTAGAAGCTTGTGAGTCAGTGCTACACTAGTGTGTAGTTAACTTGCTTTTTACTATACTCAATATTTCAGGAAACTAAAGACTAATGAGGAGTATTGCTTTATATCATTTATTTTTCTGCATTCTCTGCTGTTGTTTGGAGCACAGTTTTCTTTAGTGTCTCGGCTGTTCTGTATTTCCCTGTTACATTGCACATGGCACGTTTCTGTCTGATGAAGTCGGTTATGCGCAAATGTGGTCACCGCTGTGGAGAGGGCTCGGAACATGGCACTTTCAGCTTCCCTTCTGCCTGTAAGGCAATGCCCATATCCAAAGGCAGACGCATATTTGGCTTCATGGACTTTGCCCAAGTGTTTATGCAGAGTCCTAGTCTCTTCTTTCCTGGCAAATCTCTCTTCCAATAACCTCATTTACCTTTATATGTTAAATGCTTTTGTATGCAGGTCTGCTTATTATGTGGCATGTAAAAACTCTCTGTTATTCATGTATATTCTGTTCACAGATAAGAGTGGCTTTACCTGCAGCTACTCTTACATGTAAAATGACATGGTATATTTTAAAATCAGTTGATTGTGGTTACTTCTGCTCTTACTGCGTTTGGGACTTCACAGATATTCTGGCCAGTTACTACTGTAAGCAAAATTATACCGTTGCACTGTAAAGCAGTAACATCTTTGAACCCCTTCAGGCTGAAAGTAAGACTATTCTAAACATACTAATCACAGCATATAAATTAGATTAAGCAGGGATTAAAATATAGGTGAAAAGAGCAGTTAAGAAGAGGAGTAAGAAGAAATGAAGTATCATTAAATCAGTCTATTTTACATATTTATCATGTTAATAACTTTTTTTGGACTTTTTGTTTATTAATTTTTAATTATTTAAACTTAAGCAAGAGTCTTAAAATGTAAAGACAACATTTGGAAAGATTAAGGTCACTATTAGGAAATTAACTAAGAAAAACAAGTTTTGAGAGAAGACTTTAAGTTCTTGAGTGAAACAGAAATGTGAGTGAAGAAGAGGCTACCATGTTGGGCAATGTACGGAAGCCCCTGGAGTCACTCAGGGAAGAAGAAAACTATAAGAAAAGGAAGGCTGACAGATTAGAAGAAAAAATCTTTAGCGGATCACATTGACTAGGACTTTGAGAATAAAGAATTTGATTTTGGTTTGAAAACAAATGGTGTATTCATCAGGGAACCAAGAAGAATGTATGAACTAGATACTCTCTGCACTGGAAAAGAAGTATTTGTGGACTGATGAGGTTAAGAGGCAAAGAACTTTTTTTTTTATTTTGTGTCAGTAGATATGTAGTCATGCATCTTACTTAGATACTGTTCTCTCTTTGGTCCCCACATTTAAGACAGTTCCACAAAGCTGCAGTAAAGACAGTCCAAAATTTCTTTCAGCTTAAAGATAGTTTCTAGAATATATATATATACATATATATATATATATAAGTTTATGTGGTCTGTATTACATAGTAAAAGAGCACACTAAGGCAGAAATGGTACAAATGACTCAACAGAGTGTTTGCCACTCAATCTGTAGCTTATCTCCTTGCTCATTGTTGGGGATGGCTAAATGATCTGTATCAAATTCGTTCTGCAGCTGTCAGTACCTGCAAGCGTATAAACAGGCAGGTAAGATTTCTAGAAGGCAGATGACCGCATCGCTAAGAGGACTGCTCTAATTGGCGTAATCAGTACAAGAAATGAAGAGTGAAAGAGCATGGAAATAGAATTACTTTTGTACCCCTTGAAAGGAGGCAGTAACAGGCTGCATTCCTTTAGCTGCTGCTGCAGCCAGCTATGCTGAACTTCCCCAGAACATAGAAAAAGGGCATTTTAATCTCCAAAACCATCCATCTGGCATTGTCCATTAATGTTAAACAGGAAGAAAAAAAAAAAGAGGGGGTGTTGTTCGTCAGAAACATTTATATCTGACTTGAGGATTCTACAGAAATGTTAGACCTTGGTGGAAAGTGCCCCAGTCAAATTAAACATCTCTGCACACTCCATTCTTGTGTCTTGTGGCAGAATGGAGTTTGTCTGTGCCTTGAATTTCACTGTCGCCTTGTGTTTCTTCTTTACTAGACTGAAGGGTTTTAAATCTGTTTGAAATCTGTATACCTTTGGATATTGCTTGAAATTAGCAACAGTGTGAGTAGACATGAGAGATTGACAGTTGAACACATATAGTAATCAGCAAGGGCAGGATTTAATTGCAGCTAATTTGTACTGGTTGAACACCCCTCCACATAAAGATATTTTATACTCAATTATATTTATAATGTTTTGGACAATCAACATATGGTAAAACTTAAAAGTATAAGCATTTAATCTAACACAGATTTGACCTGTCCCTTCTTCCTTTGCTTGTCAGAAGGTTTTATTCCTTTCTGTATAGAAAGCAGTTTCAGAAATGCAAGTCTCAATACAAGACCAGATACCTTCTTATGTTTGGTCCTGCTAATTATTGGAATTTTAGGATGCATTAAAGGTTGCCATGTGAAATGTTGAATTACCTCTGTTTCCAAAACCTTAATTTTACTTGAGAAATTCAGGAAACTTGCTGAATCTATATTACAGCGTGGGTGAATACATGCGGTTTGTGACAGGTTAGATACAACACAATCATTTATGTATGTGTGAATATACATTGCTGGATCCCCTTCTTTTCTCTTGAGTAGAAATTTTCTTCTCTTTATCATTCATTTTCAATTTTTAAAAAACTATGTCGTTGAAGCTTTAGGTGTTATTGTTTTGTCTTCTTGTGACACCTAGGAAAAAACCCAAACTGAACCAAAATCAGAATTATGCTATGCTATAAATAATATGGGGTAATATATTTGCATAACTTTAAAAATATGCTATAGAACAGAGATTAAATAAAGAGTTGCAACAGAGGCTTTTGGTTCTCAAAAATGCAGACATGTTAAGAAAACTTTGAAAAAAACTTACAACTTGGAAAACAAATGCTCAGGTTGGTAACACTTGCGTTTGTCAAAATATCAGAGATCACTTCTTCCAACAAATTTATTGATTAAGGTGAACATTCCTGCAGGCATTGCTCTTAGGTTTTTTTTTGAACTTTGTTGCAAAATGCCTACTTTGGAATACTATTAATTAGCATGTAAATAATTTTAAATGGGGCTCATGATCCATCTTGTCTTGCAAGATGATCTAAAAGCTTGAGTGAATTCCATGTGTTCAAATTTCAAAGGATGGCACCTATGAGGTCACTTTGGAGTCTAACAATGTTTGTTATAGAAGAGAGGCTATCTCTACTACTTAAATTGTGTCAGACTAATCAGGGAAACACTTGCCTTGAAAATTAAGGATGTCAGTTTAAGTAAAATTAATTGTTTTTATTGACTGGCATAATCATCTCTAGTCACTAAAATATGTATTCTCAATGATATTGTGCTGGCCTGGTTGTTATACTCTGATTACTATATGGGTCTTTTTTAATACCTTCTAGTCAGGAAGAAATTTAATTTCTCTTCGGCATTTCTTTATTGTTTTTATTTTGGTGCTATTCTCTTTGCACTTGTAAAAAAATTCTGGAAGTTGTCCTTAATGTACCGGTTTAGTCCACGTAGTCTTTCTGTGATTTGCCTTTTCTCTGTGTCTTTTATAGCAATGAAGGAATAATTCAGTTATTCTTCAGAGGCACAAAACCTCTAGCCAGAATCTTCCCAAATTTCAATGCAGAAAAATCTAAAGAAAAATATTATTGATGATTATTTTTAAATACATTCCTAACACTTTGCATTTTCACAGTATGCTTTTCCTGAAAAATCTCATTTTCATAGTATCCTTAAAATAAACAAATACAAGTATTCATAATACTAAAAAACTCCTTAAGTGCTTGAAGTTGGTCCTTCTTACTCTTTTCACTTGTTTTTGAGCAAATGCCGCTGGTGATACCCCAAAGACTTTGCAATGCTCCCTGTCGTCTGGTTCCAGAGTCCCAGCCACCTTTGCTGAATATTCTGCTTGCTCCTTTGTGCAGATGGGGTTCAGTCCCAGCACTGAGAGCTGGGGCACTCTTGGACTTGGTAACTAACCTGAGCTCTGGAAATTACTTTCTTTAGAGCCTTTGTCAAATTACGTAACTCTGAATACTCAGTCTTAAGTGCCTGAACATGAGAATGAAAAATACTATCACCATATTAGTATTTACAGAAATGATTATATGGTACTATTTTTGTAGATTTGATTGACGGTAACTCTGGAAACCGAGGCTTTGGATGCTTTGAGGGTTTTGCCACTGCTTCTTTGATGAAAGAAATGAAGGTTTTTCATGAAACAGTGGCTGTTGTCACAATTTTGACTTTTATCTGTAGAGCTCATCCTGGATGCTTGAGGTGTCCATATAAAAGTGGTACTTAAAACTCGTCAGCAGATACACCACGGGAGGTTCAGAATGAAGCAGTTCAGAATGATAGGAGTCTTGATTCCCCCACCCCAGAGTGTGTGCTCTTGTTTCTGATAACAGTTTGTTTTTCCAACCTGTTCAGCTATGAAATCAAGGTCCTTTGACACTCTCCCAAGCCATCCCAAAATCGTAACCTGGCTGCTTCTGCCAAGAGAGGCTCCAAAACAACATGTGGTTCAACTGTTTTGAGCACATAGCCACGATCTTCACTAGTAAATTAAGTTCCTGGATACTAAACTGAGCAGTTGACACAGGGTGGGACACAAGTGAGCTAATAAGTATTTTAGTTCCCAAAACTGGGATAGCTGCAGCCAGTTCCACAGTCAGACTGGTCCTTGGAAAATTCTGACTGCAGAGCTGTGCCCGGGCATAGCGTGGGAGAGCATGGGTCTGCACAGGCAAAAAATGCATGCCCAGAGCTGTACTCACAGCTTGCTGAAGCAGAAAATCACATTCTCAGTCGCTCTCCAGTTTTCAGTGTAGGTGAAGCCTGAGAGAGTTGGTAAAAGTGATATTGTCATGATACCTTTTTCAGTAATGCACTCCCTATATTTTTTGTAACTCTATACATGAAAGTGCTTGCAGGGTTCATGTCTTAGTGTTATTAATGAACCTGGGGATTGCTGGAGAAGAGGATGAGAACCTCTGACATTCATCTAAAATCAAAGATTGTTTCACCTGCTGGCCACAGCTCTTTTTTCAGGTAGCAGCATAAGCCTTATGCCATAAACTGTGCTCCAGAAAGTATTTCAAAGCCATCCCAAAGTCCTCACATAAAATAGTTTCTCTCCTGTTTTTATTCTTCAGTCCACTGTCCTATGGCACATGAAGAGCCTTGGGAATTGCAGTAGACTAACAGGTATTATCCAGAAGGCTTTCTCATAAAAGGCAACGCTTTCTGACTAAAAATAGTATAATACTGTGATGTCTGTCATGTATTTTTTCCCAAATCTCAGAGATGAAATTATCTAAATTTTATCTTGCAAAATAAAAAAATCCATCTCTAATAGATGAAATATAATTTTTAAAATAGCAACTAAACTAAAATTTACTGTAGATTGTAACACTGTTCTAGTATTGAAATATCTAGTCAGGAATAGATCCATGTTTTGTGTGATACTTGAAACTCATGGTATGGAGAAGTGATGATCTAGTATGAAAACATAGGTTAATGTTCACAGAGAAAAGGCACTGCATCCTGCCCAGTAAATTAAACTAAAAGACAATATAGCTACAGTTTGCTGAGGTTTAAAATGTACCAAGAAGGAAAAAGAAAGTACTGTAGAAAGGGGAATCTGGAAAATACTTCTAGGACATGAAATCTGAACTCTGTAAAATGTGTGAAGAGGAGTGTCTTTAGAAGGGAAGACTAGTGACTAAGCTTAGACCACAGTAAGTTGATGACATGCTGGAGGACTGAAAAAATAAAAGCTGAATAGTAAGTTTTGATTTGTGTAAAGCAAGAGTAGTGGAAGGAATATATGGAGTAAAATTTATATCTAAACTTCATTTCCAACGTATTTTGATCATGTGCTAGGTTGTCAGTGCTTTTTTCTTATGTGCATGTTAGTGATAGTGATTATGTAATATGTGCTGCATGGTTCAGAGGAAATTTTTACAGTCCGATGCCAGAAGAGACTTTAACTGACGTGAAATATTACATATGTTTGGCACCAACATAACTGGGTGTGTCTGCTTTTACAAATGCATCTAAAGACGATAATGTCCCTGAGCATATTTATGATTATAATTCCTTGATTAGCTTGCTGTTTAGGAACATTACAGTAGATGCCAAGGCAATATAAAAAGGATAATTTTTTACTGGGTGAGCTTGATGAAGTGTGATGGAAACATCTACCTTTTAATTCAAATGCCTAACCTGTTGCATTGCTCATGTATATTACTTGGGAATTCCTCGCACAGTTGCTATCAGTTCTCCAGCACCTAAATGCCCTGGGAATTGCAAAGTGTCTTGATTCCTGTTCTGCAAAACAATTTTAATAGCTTCAGGTCTTTTCTTTGTCATCCCTGCAAGTTTCTAATCATAAAAAATATACTCCCTACTAGATCTCCTCACAAGGACTGAAACTAGGATGAGGAGCCCGAGGACATTTGTCTGTCTCTCTATACTTGCATTTTAGCTTAAAATTAAAGCTCTTTGTCATTTCACTCTTTTTATAATCTTCACTCTTAAAAGTCCCCAAAGTGGAGAATGCTTTCTCAGTAGCACTGTCTACACGGACTGTTAAGGCTATGCTTCAAAACATACAATTCATTTGCCAGCAAGAACCTGAAGATTGGGATTCTTCAGAGACAGAGGTCTATGTGTTGGATTGTGCCTGCTAGATCATCACGAAATGCACCAAAAAGTTAAAAGGTAGATAAGCAGTCCAAGAGAAAATCTTGAATTTTAATAATTCAAGCAGGTCATAGTAGACCGCAGCTGCAGATAGCTCTTTCAGAAAGACAGAGAGCTGATCAGTGCTAATTTTGTTCAGTTTTCAACAGAATATGAACATTACCTATAAGAAAAAATAGTATTTAGTTTTGTATGTGAATGCATTTGTTACTTCACGCATATATAAACATATAAACTAATTTGTGATCATGGAACAGAGGTTCCTTTGGAGTCTCACTGTCCACACTTTAGTGCTTTAGAATTATTCCAAGGAGTTTAGATCAGACCTTTTGTTTTCAGCACATTTGGAACTATTGCCCAATCCCACCATTGATAAGTTTAGTGTCTAGAAATGAGCAGCTATTTGCATAATTTACTTCTTGATCTCATATCAAGACAAGTTTTTACTGGTTGGTTTGTTTGTTTGTTTTAACTCCAGACCAAACTCCACTTCTGTCTCCAAAATATGGTTTCTCAATATCCTTGAAAGATTGCAAATAAAATGGCTATTGTTATATTGCCTGCTTGCATTCATCTTTATTGTTTTTTCCCCTAATAATTCTTTCAGTGAATATGTTCCTGTTAGTATAGTTTATGTTAACTAAAGTTTTAGAAAGTGTCACAAAAATATCCATAAGAAAAAATAAAAATACGCGCAGTAGGATTTCAGACTTTGCCTTAGCAATATAGACTGATTTTTAAAAAGTGGCTGAGATTACATAGTGACATTTGATCAAATTAGTTCATTAAAAACATGAGCAAAAACGGGTCAATTTACTTTTGCTTTTTTTATTTGTGGAGATGTCTGCTTTAAAGCTTCATTCTTGCCTTATTTTTCTCTCCTCTTCTTAGTTCTCCATTTCAGCCACATCTCTCTTGTTTCTAGTGAGAATTGTAATACGAAGAAAATCTTGTTTTCTGCTACTGTTGTGCCCATACTTGGAGGTGAGGACACAAGAATCCTGATCAGAGGCTCTGGCTGCAGTTAGGGCACAGAGCACTTACTTCTAAGCCATCTCCTGTTCTGTATACACTATTTCTCTGTTCAGTCCAAAATTTCAAGGATAGTCTCATAAACACAAAAGTGGTCATGTAAGGTCAAAAAATTCCAAAGAGCAACTCTGTATGTGCAGCTCTTGCTGATCCTCTGCTGTTAGCTCACCATGGAAACAAACCATGCTGAAGCTTCATGATATTCAGTTTATGAGAACATGGTGTTATTTGAAATGTAGTAAGGTGTTAGACATCACAGTAATCTGAACTTGGCATGCTTTCGCAGGAACCACACAATCAAATAAAACTGGGCTGGGACATGCTTCTAAAAATCTTGTGTGTCCCAGAGCAGAATTGGTGCTCTTAGCTGTTCTTTAAGATGCTCCTTGAACAAGTTCAGCAATAATGATTTTGCAGCATGTACACAATTTATTGTGCTCCTCCACTACTCTGCCACTGGAAAGTTTCTTCTTAAATTTAATTAAATCTCCCCGGATTCAGTTTAAGGCCGTTCTTGCTTGTCCTTCCCATGGAATACAATTAATTTGTTCTGTGCAAAAACTTGCTGATGACTGTTACTGCTTTAGGGTTGGGGTTTTTTCCTGTGTTTAGAGTTCTGCTATCCCATATGTTGGATTTTCTCATTGACATCATTATTACAGTTCTTATCTGCTTACTGGTAAAGTAACCTCTTTGAACCATTGTGCCCCAAGCTGGGTACATTTCACTAACTGAGTCATTAGACGGTTGAGGAAAGTAGAGAAAATATCAGTTTTGTATGTGACACTCATATTTTTATATCCCAGTTGCTTTTATCATAATAATATGACAGAATTTGTTTATGTCTTTAATACACGGTTTTCATCACAGATATATGTGTTAAATTTTAGATTTCATTAAATTATGCTCTTGTAAGGACTAAAAGTCAATAATTAGATCTATTAAAACTATTTAAAAACCCCTTTAAATTTGTAATATTGAATGTGAAAGCTGGTCATGACCTTTTTCTTCTCCACTGATTATCAATTGGATATTTCAATAATGGCTTTTGTGCCTTCCTCCCATATAGTAAAAGCCTGATATGACCATCTTGGTAATATTTCTTTTCATGGTTACAGTCTCACTCATTCCCTGAATATGGATTTGTAAGGGCAGTGGTAAATCAAATTGTTATCATTCAAATATTTTGAGCTCTTTCAATCAGTGGCTCTTCAATAGACATGTAATTTCTCACACTTGGTCTGTCTAAGAGAGTTTGATTAGTATAATTCCTGTAATTTTACTTGAATTTGGTACCATGTAGATTCATTCTCTTTGATGGGTAGTTTTGGTTACTGGCTTACAGGGAGGGTATCCAAATGAGAAATCTGTGCTTCTGATATTTTGTGTCAGCACTCCTTTACCAGTGAGTGCAAAATGTAATTTAATTGAAAATAAGTGGTAAAGATGGACATATTTCATTCTGACTTCCAGACGGCTAAGGCTATTTTAGGGTAAAACTGTTTAGGCATTTGTTCTTCCCATGTTATGGTACCTCTCTGTATTACTTAACAAAACTAATCAGTCCTCAGATCTGTCCTCTCAAACTTGAGGTTCTGTTCTGGGAATCTTGCTGTTGGCCAGAACAAAATGTTTGAGTGCATGCTTCCTTCTGGTTTGTATCTGCCTCACTTTTTGGTTTAGTTTATATCTTGGTGATGATTTTTTGTTAATAATGTGATTAATAATCTCCATGATGAATTAATTGTCTTTAATTTTAAAATTTCTTTTCAGATTTCTGTCAGTTAAAACTATTGCCTTCTAACAGCCTTCGAACAGTTACAATGCTTCCTTTGATACTGTTTCTTCCCACTCCTAAAGTTGCTCAGAATTTTGATCTTAGTACACATAGGACTGCCCTTGCTTTAATTTGCATCAGCTCCTTTCTTATTTTTAAATTACCAAATCATCTATTATGCTACCTTAGTCAACACTACTTTGTCTCTGACTGCTTTAATTGAAAGTAGGTTTCACAGGCAGTAAGGGAATGTCTACAATGGACAGACTTGAAAGAAGGTCTTTTTTTAACCAACTCCTTTTAAATCCTATGTATACTTTCTACATATATGCATAATATTACATAAAATAATTTTAAGGATTTTTTTTTACTTCTGGTTCACACATGGGATAGCTGTATTGATTGTTCTTCTTTGCACACTTAAATAGCTTTTATATATCAGCTAGCAGATTTTCATTGGAAATAGATCATACCAGTTTTTATGTGGAAATCTGGTACATGCCACCTCTACCACATTCTTTTAATGTAGAACTAAGAGATTAACTCTCCTGGTTAGCTATTGCATGTCCCAATCTTTTAAAAATCACACCACATGGAAGAATACAGCAGTGTTAGAATATTTGTGACCTTGTATTGCTGGCATTTTATGTGTGCACTTTTTTTTTAAATTTCCTGAATTCAATTAGTCACTGTGTAATATAAGTAGTAGGAAAGAAGTAGAGTAGATTGCCTGCTCCTGTGTTGACAAAAGCAAAGTTAAGTTCAGGCATGTGGGATGAAAGAAAGAAGATTGTCAGGTTCGAGCACAACTTTGGTGTTGTGAGTCCCCATCTCCGCTAACCCTTGACATTTGCATTCTTCAGCTGGTGTGAGCTTTGGAGAAAGCATTTGGATTTGCTGTCAGGCACCATGTTATGCACAGTCTGACATGGAGCCCTAATGACCAATGCAGACTGTCTACAGGGAAGACATTCCTGCTAATGCTGCCAGGAATTGAAGCATGTAACTGTTATGGGTGTTTTGTTTCTAGTTCTTGGTCAGTCAAATAATGGGCAGGGAAAATTAAAGAGTTGTTTTTGCAAAAGTCTTTAGAATCTATTAAATTGGGTTATGGGGAGAGAAGCTAAATTGGCTTTATAAAAGGAAATATGTAAACTGCTAATTATTAGTGCCCTGTATTTATTTAGCATCCTTCACAATGTAAAAAAGTAAGACACTAAACAAAAACCCAACAAAATACCCTCCAAAAAAAACAAAATCAAAAACAAGCAAAAAAAAACCAAACCAAAAACCAAGTAACAACAAAAAACCCAACAAAAATGAACAAACAACAAAAAAATAACCCCACCCAAAAAAACCCCAACAGCAACAAAATTGCCAAAACAATTAGAGTGAAAAAAATCTGGTAATTAACTATTATTTTTCACAAAACCAGTCTAATTACGAATCAGTCATGGTAAAATGAAAGGTCAATAACTACAGATGCATAATTTATCTCTGATAGATTGCTGTTTGAAAATAGGTTTATGACAATTATGTGATTAATTTCCTTTTATTAAACAGCATTATAAGACTTCATGTTGCATTTATCACTTTATTACTGTTACTTTTTCTCTTCAACTGAAAATTAATCCTGAATAACATCAGGATAGAACAGAAGCTCAGGTAGATTGAGGATCATTTCTTCTAGTGGTGTGTGTGTTGCAGGGAAGACCACAAATCTGAATCAAAATCAGAGCCTCAGTATGCTGAAACTGGCAGTATCAGCCTAAGAAAACAAAACACACATGCACCATCATGCCACCAAACCAACTAACCAACCAACCAACCAACCAACCAACCAACCAACCAACCAACCAACCAACCAACCAACCAACCAACCGTAAAGTGCTTTTGGTCCAAGGAAATGAGAGCCAGATCCAGAGACATTCTTATGTTTTCTGAGCTGAAGCACTTGAGAAATGTAAGTTAAACTGTGATCCAGAACATCTTTCCCTACTTGCCCCCAACCCTCAGCGTTCTCTGCTGTTTTATTTTGAAATTCCCTGGGCATGAAGAGTTGTTGTCCTGGACAAGTGGAGAATTTTCCCAGCCTTGGAAAAGCTGGGCAGCTTGGGGATTCAGGAGCCAGACAATCATTTGCACAAATTCCTGTAGTAGTAATACTGTAAATATTTCCAAACATATTCAGTACTCACTTAATCCCGTCCTGTAGGTTTGGGTTTACTACCGCATTTAGTGGGCACTTCTTGTCCTGCTGTCTAGCAGCCTCCCGGTGGGAGGAGTACTTGGGTTGTAATACAGTGTCGAAGACTATTGCCTCTTCTTCTGGAGCATAACATAGTTTCAAACATTTTGATCTCTTCCCAGTTTGTGTTCTACTATTAGGCAAGTCTCTGGGGCACCCTAATCTAGATTCAGAAGACAGAAGAATCTTTTTTTTTGTTTGAGTATTGACATAGCTTGATGTCGGGTGAATTGAGTGAAATACTTCTTAGGGAACATAGAGTTTTTTTAATTAATATATTTCTTGAGATAGGTGCCAATAGCCTTAGCTATCAGGTCCTTCGTTTCTACTTCTGTAGGCAAACACTGTAAAAATTGTTGTCTATCTCCTAGGTGGAATCAGACAGGTTATGTGGCTTGGATTTCTGTTACACACAGGATTTCTTTTAACTTTGTGGGCTTTCTGGTGTGGCACATTTGTCCTCGATTTTCTTTTTGTGGCTTAGTGAAAAAAGAGTGTTGTTCACTGGGGAAAATGGGAGTTTGCCTTCTCTATCGAGTCTTCTGGAGAGACTGCTGCTGGAAAGGAGTTGGATCATCTTAAATTCAAGATTCTTTGAATAGTGCCAACTGCTTTGCTGCTCCATTTGGAAAGATTATAAGCTGCTGTGCTGACTGACTGATATTCATTAGAGAACTTTCTGGGCAAATGCAATCAGTGAGAGACAAAGGTTTAGCAGTATCATTTGAGTGCTATTAGGAAGAATTGAACAATGTTGTCTTTCAGTCACTATCTTTTGAGGGTTTTGTACAACTATGGGTAATTCTGGGATTCTTGTTGGGAGCCAGCCAGAGAAGAGGCCCCCAGCAGGTTATAAAGGTTCAGAGGTTCTCCTGGAGTGGTTTTTATAATAAATGTAGCTATGTAATCATTTGGTTAACTTGTTATTCAACCAGTACAGAGCAGTCTTTGGCCTTAAATCCAGCTTAGCATGTTGATACGTTTCGGTTGCATAGTGCTACCAGCAAGATGACTCTCGTTTGACATATTCAGCCATTTGGAAACTTTTGTGTTCAGAAACTTATTTTACGTTCAGCAGGAATGTTAGGGTATGCAGTCATTTGAAAAAAACAAAATAGGGATTTGGAATTAGAAAAAGGAAAGAATCTGGTTGACTTCTGGCAAGTGTTTTGGTTTTGGTTATCTGCAGAGTATACACCTCTTGTCAGTATAAATAGGGAGTGCCTGTATAAACATTCCTGTTTCGCCTGTTCCACATAATAGTTTCTTGTATCATATTTCTTTTGACCTCGCTATCTGAAACCAATTACAGGGGATCCATTTGGGCTGCATCTATTTTCATAAGAAGCCCAGGCAGCAGTGTTTTTCTCAGAGATGAATATCAACATCAAATATCCTTCTGAGTGCTTTGTTATTTATGTTTCAGAGAGATTTTGTAGCCTTCAGCTCTCAAGAATGTGTCACGCTGTGCTGTTTATACATTGACGATATTAATGGGCATAGATGTCATTTTTCATTTTAACGTCTCAAATGCAACAGGCTGATAGGTTAAACATTCCTGGTTTTAAAGGAAGGATATGAGTGACATCTGTTTCCTAAAAATACACATATATTTACTTTCTAAAAACTAAAGTAATAAGTTTACCATCTTTAGGTGACAGCTTTCATTTTGTTAAAATGGTAAAACTTTAAAAATATTTTTGAATCATGCTTACATTAAATAGAAGGGTTTGGAATACAAAATTAAAGCAAGTTATATCTCATAGTATTATTGCCAACAAACGACAAAATCTACCACAATTTATCAACTTTAATAGTGTGAGTTATATGCAATTATTTTCATTTTTGTTCTGCTTATGTTTTAGCAATGCCAAAGCTTCATAGTAAATATTAAGAAGTAGTGTTCCCAATAAATATTTTACTAGAAGGCACTGTGAGTTCTGGAAACCATATGCCCAAATTTCCCTTCCTTTCCCTTCCATAGCCATTACTTAAAGCATTATAATGATTTTCATTTGTGTAATTAAAATAATTTCTAGTCCTCAGTTCTTTTTATTGCTTTTGTCTACATTGAATTTTTTTTGTATTGTTTTACTAATTTACATAACTTAATTAAGGAAAAGTTGCCACTAAATTTGAAACAAATGTTATTGGAAACTAGATATAAGTTTGACTGCCCTAGAATCTGTTCTTTCTGCACTTAACTTGAGGTGTGACTCAACATAAATTTGATCTGCCAGATTTGTAACTGTCTGTTATTTTGTCTTCATTACACTGTTTTTGTCACAGAAATTTATAAATTATACCTGGGATGGGTGTTTACTAGAAATGTAGATGTTAAACTATGAATTTTGAAAGATATTTTCAAGTTGTCAGTTTGTTTTGCAAAGATTTAATAGCAGCAAATGAATTGGTAGAACTAATGTCTTATAGTCTCATAATCTTTACTTATGAATAATGTCAGTAACAATGCTTTGAAATTAACGGTATTTCTGGGAGGTTGTTTACTGTGTAGCAAAATGTAGAGTTAAGCAGCACACTGGGAGAAAAAAACTATCATATGATGACTGCTCTAAGAACAAAGGCTGACAGTGATTTCTCCTTATGAGTTTTAAATCATCTCTGATCTCTTGAAATTGTTTTCTGTTCTTCTTCTATCTCCTGTGTTTACAATAATCTAAACTGCCACAATAAGATCACTGAAGTATTCAGGTAGTCATCATTTATAAGACATTCTGTATTAAAAGATAAGCCTTTACTCCTTTAGAGATATCCCAACCAGCACATATGAATCAAAATAGTTTAAGTAGTAGAGCCTTTTATGCAAGCATATCCTGTTGTGCTGCCTTGCTTTTTCATGAAGTGTGACTCTTTTTGTAGTTAGCTGTAGGAAGTCATACTTTCTTAGGCTCATTCCACAGGAGTATGCTAGCCACAATTTGAAATCATACTGTCTAGATTAAATCTAAGCTACAGCAGACTATAATTCTCTAATTTTCAAGTACTGTAAATGTACAGCTTCACCAGATGCTTACTTGCTTGTTTTATTGCATTGATGTGAGGACTTTGCTGCTGAGGAAGATTGGGATTTCTGCAACTGCCAAAAAAAAAATTATTATCTTTATGGTTTTTTCCATTTTCTCTTGCTCCAGATCTCTTTTCTCGTTTTGGCAGGATCACCCCAAGGGGTGAGGTTGGTTTTCCTCTACAGTCTTGCATGAATTCAGGAGTACAGTAGTTCTCTTGCTTCCCTTCAAGTTTTCCTTTTGGAGAGCACTAGAGATTAAGAAGGAATATAAATTTGCCACAGATCTTCTGTTTGTGCTTTTAATCTATTTTTTTTGCTTAAACCGCTGCAAGATGTTGGGACCAAATCCTGGTGCCCCTGAAATCAACAGATATATTTAACTCTTATCCCAGGCAGAGAAGGACTGTCCTTTAGGATATGCTCAAGAACTGTGAGTGCAGAAGAGATCATGCTGTTCATATAAGAAAGAGGGCCCCCAGTGGTTCCTTGGTAACAAAATACTTCAAGTGCACTTTTAAATATGTTAACTTTTGTTTATTTTTGGCAGAGAGAAGATAGTTCTGTGCATCTCATTGCTTAGGTTCAGAGGAATGTATACTCTTTGTAAAGCTGACCTGTAATTACTTGAGAATTTGATGAAACAATACAGCGATTGTTGTGGGAATGTCTCCAAATGTTAAAAGTCTGCTCTGCAAACTTTGTACCAGGGCCTTCTATGGGGAGACGAATCAATGTTGTTAGGAGATGGTACTAGTGCATTCACTTTGTTTACTTTGGTTTTCTATGTCTGCCTGCCTTCTCAGAAAACTTGCTTGGAGCCAGACTGTAGCAGCCCTCTCTCTGTCTTTTCATAATTGATCAGGGGATGACTGCCTTCCCTGAGGGTTAAGACGTGGCAACTTTTTCTGTTTGCTCAGCATCTCAATGCAGTAGTTCAAACATTGTTCACACCAGCTGGCAGTGTAATGCCATATGCACATCTTGTCAAAGCAACTGTTGTCATGGATACTAGAAACTATCTTAAAAACCAGCTCATTTGAGTCTAATCAAAATTGTACCTTTCTTTATCAGTTGAGAATCTTTATTATTTTAGGGAACATTGATCAAATGGCATTTATTGCAGCACATTCCATCTACAGTAGGTTTTAATAATAGAAATAATAGTGTGATGTATTGCAAAGCTATAACTGCTATTTATTGAGCTGATTTTTCTAAGGGGAAAAAAACCAGTTCTCCAGGTAGTTTCAGTGGAAATATTTTGAATCAGGTTTTTTGGGGTTGTTTTTTTCTTTATTTCTCAACAAGTACACTTTCTAACAATTGACATTTTAAAAATAATTTTATAGGGGAAAAATAATATAGATTAGTATTCTTTGGATAAGTGGAATGTTTGTTTACATTTCATATGTTTAACTGTATTTTGCTGAGTTGGAATGAAAACATAAAATAAATGAAAACATCTTCTATTTTGATTGGGATACTGTCATCCCTGAGCCTGATCTGGTTGGTTGAGTAGTAATTTCTTTGTTCTCTGATTTTCCTAAGAATGCAAATTAAAACCACTCATTTTTATTTGGCATTAAAACTGCACTCTTTTTTTTTGTCAAAGGAGAGGTTTCTCCTTGAATTGTAAGTACAAAAAGTGTTTTTAATCTTCAATGAATATCCTTATTAATTCACTTTCAAGATAATCTGATGTTGATTTGTCAAATTTAATTACAGCTTCTGGTAACACTTGAAGTCTACTTGCTTTTACTTCAAATTGTAATACGAAAATGCAAATTGAATGATAATTTGCAAGGGAGTGGGCATTTTAGTTGAACACTCAAAGACAAGTTCCTTGTGGAAATGAGGCTATTGATGCAGTTTATGATTTTTCCTCTTCAAGCACTTCAAACAAATTAACTTTATTTCCTGCAGGATTTCATGTACATCCATAAATTCTAGTGAAGTCCTATATATGTACTTTCAGAATATTTTTTTAATGTTACAAGTAAAAAAAACCCTGAAGTCTGAAATCTAGCAAATACAAATCAAATAGGAGGGGATTTTGTTTGTTCAATTGGACTTTTACCTAACATTAGCAATGAGTAACTGTTTTCTTTCTAGGAATTGGTCGAATTTATTTACTTTGTTTTTTTTTTTTTTTTTACTTTTAGGCACTCCAGGCAGCAAGGCAGCTGCTTTTACAGCAACAGACAAGTGGACTGAAATCTCCTAAGGGCAGTGAGAAACAAAGACCGCTGCAGGTTAGTAAAGTTTCCTTGCTTTTGGGGCCTTAATCTCAGGGAAGAGTGCCATGCTTGCTCACACGTGAGGGGTGTGTGTCAATGCCTGTCCTCTAGTGCCATGTCTGTGTGTATTCACATGCTGCAGGTTGCAGGCTTCTTGCTGCTGACTTCACAGAAAGAATTCACTATAGGATACAAAAGCCTTTTGTGGCTATAGATACTTAAAAGGTCTAAGACTAAGTCTGAGTTCAGTAACTGTGGTATATTAATTCTTTATAGACATGTTACAGAATTGGTGTGTGATTTTTACAAATACATGGTTTAAACAGTAAAAACATGTTAAGAGCAAATCAGTGTCCATTTAAAAAAAAAAAAACCAACTAAATAACTCACAGGTGCTATATCTAAGTGACAAACAGAGAAGTGTTCAGAAACTTACCAACACAAGTACATGAAATTATGAAAGAGCTGCTTCTGCCATTTTAGAAAAAAACATACAAAGTTTCACATTAGGATGTTGCTGGGCTTCAAATTGTGAATGGGTAAACAGAAGTTCTGTTATTGAATAGTTATTTCAAATACATTAGTAAATAAAGATATTAAGACAATTTTATTCTTGGAAAATTTTATCACTGCAGTGTTTTTATGAGGCATTAATTCATTTATTCCTAATGCAGAGTTCTATATGAAATTGTATTCTGCTGACAAAGCTTGTTCTTTTTTGTATATAGACCAAATATGGGTGCCTAACTGCTGAATTACATTTTGTTGCAGACAACTATATTTTGTTCAGGAAATTTATAAAAGTATAAATCCTACTATTCTCTTCCTCACATCTATTTTTATGGGTGAGCATTTATTCTCTCGGGACTTCCCCTGTTTTCTGATGGAGTAGGGTGTTTTTTATCTCATTTTTAGTTTTTGTCATGCATAATGGAGGACCCCAGGCACTAGGATGTATTTTTTTTTCCACCAGGGAAATGTTGTGAAATTTGTTCACTTGTGCAATTTCTGAATGTGATTCACATTGTCTCCTTTTCTTTGTGAAACTTGGTGGAGCAATGTTGGACACAGCAATCAGTTCCACATTGCTGATCAGCTCTCTTCAAATATATTTTTAAGGTTTTATTTATTTGCTCAGAACTGAACAAGAATTTAGGAATATGACTAAAGAAAATGGAAAAAATGAAAACTTACCATGATGGCATCCTGCCATACCGTAGTTGTAGTCCAGTCCTGGCTGAGGCTGCATCCTGGGAGCCTCTCAACTTGCCACTCTTCACACTTGACTTTGCTTTGTATCAAATATCTTCTGCACTGAAGGCACATAAGAAAAGTAGTCATAAAGGTAGAAGCTTATTAACTATATGGGTTTTTTAAGTTTTTAAAGTGGAATTAGTCACCTTGAAGGGTTGAACCATGGACATGATTGATTTAATGAATATTGTGAAAGTACTTTATTTTGTTAGCTCCTCATTCTGAAAGATAACATGGGTTGTACAAGGCGTGTAGAAGATCCATCTAGCCCTATGGCCTGTCTCTAAATTGGCCTACACCAGGCAATAAGGAAAGTATATGAAACAGGCATAAATAGTGGTATTTTCCCAGTATATGTTTTCCAGTGATCTTACTTTAATCCACCACCCTTTAAACCAGCACAGTCCAGAAGCTACTGACTTCTCTTTTCGCATTCTCCACCCATTCACAAACTTCCTTTTCAAGGTTAAAGAAGTGTGAGGGTGCACTGTATGTGGTAGGCATTGGTGAAATGGTAGAAAACCATGTTTGGAGGCAAAAGACAGTCATGCACAGAACCCAGAGGATGATGTGATGAAGAGAGGGAGTCTTGTGCTTTCATGCTCTGAAAACTCTTAAGACTGTCCTGATGCCTTTTAAATGCTAGGGGTTGGTGTGTTGGTGCTGTATCACTTGTTTCCCGGGAGGAGTCAGCATCTCATGAGTCATACTTGAGAAGCAGGAAGAAGAAAATAGAGCAAATAATTTTATTTTTGGAATTGTTATGCTTCCTGAAGTCTAGATTATTGCTTATGTTTCCAACTTCTTCTTCCATTATCACTGTGTACACAGTGCCTCTTATTGGCCTTGAACACTTAATTTGGTTCATTTTTAAAGGAGAGGAAAAATGGAATTTGCTCCCAGCCTTTGGTTTTATGTATCAAATACCATGTAAATTCAGGTATGAGCACAAACTACATTTTAATTTTCTTTTCTAGTGAAAAGGATGTATAAAGGTTTTGGGCATGAGTCCTTGGAGCTTTTCTATTTCTTACTGTCCATTTTTCATCATGTAGTGGAAGTTCACACTTAGATCATCATGTTGCCTGACTGTCATAAAATTGTATAGCATTATTATTTTCTTAGCCAAATTTAATGGTAACTTTAGCCAAAATCTTCTAGCAGTAGAAATTGCTAAATTTGTATAAGGTTTATAAGACAAAAATTGAGGTTTATGAGACAAAAATACTTGCAATTGTGTTTGTGATTAAGAAAACAGACTCTCCCATTATTTTAAAATACTTTAAAATTAGTACGTATCTAATTCCCTCTATTTCCGAGCAATTTACTCATCTGGCAACTGTCGATATGTTAGAATAGATTTATAAATCTAGTAAAAATGTAATAAAACTTTTAAAACTAGCTCACACATCTGCAAGCAAATGTGGGCATTAGGTAAGCCTTGCTATGCATCTCTTGTGCTCTGTATTTTGATGTATACTGTTCTATTGTTCCAAGTGCCAAAGAGGGAAAAAATCAGTATTTATTTTAGTGGCTGTCTTTTTGGGGTGGAAAGTAGCATATGGTATTTTTATGTATTTTCTCTGTTATTTCATAATGCGTCAAGTATTTTAGTGACTTACAGCACCTACTAGCTAATCAGCAAGTTGAAAGCTGATTGAAGAAACCTTCAAATTTGTGTCCTCAGCTTTGCAAAAAGAGGGTGTTGGGTAAGTCCTCATGTTCTACTGTGCTTTACTGAGGGGATGTCTTTAGGGGAGCTGCTGGAATTTTCCTATAATAATTTGAGTCTTTTGTATCCTCATGAAAAACCGCTATAAATTTACCACTAGCTATATGATCTGTTGTAAAAGTGCAAAATTTTTTGTTTTAGTTTCTAACGCAAAAGCTACTTTTAACTAGTAGTTATCCTATATTTTCAGGGACAGGAGGCCTATATTTAGATTGCGAGTTAACAGAATACCTGCAAAAATTGCAGTTTCAGATAGACGCTTGTCTTGATCTACTATTACTTTGATTTACATTTGTCTGGGTTTCACACTGCAGATGGCATAACCATTAGCATGTCTTATGTAAAACAGAGAAGAAAAACATCCCTTTTGACGGGCTTGAGTACCAATTGTGGTAGTGATTTTACTTTCATGTATAGATATCCGAATAAATGTATTTGAAACATGTTTATATATGCCGTTCATTACACTGATGCCCGAATTGAATGGATCCAATCAGTACATACATTGATTAATGACATATTGCAAAATAGCTATGGAGGGTTTGTGATGAGAGTTGAGAATAATGTTAACCTGCATATGATGAGCTAATAGCATTTACTATTTTACTGTGCATCCAGTAAAATATTGCAGTAGTGAGGTTAAGATTTTTGTAGTACTGTTTTTTGTTTCAGAGTATTTTTCTTTTCTGTAGAATTTGTTAAAATGCTAATCCTTGGTGAAGCTTACTGATTGCTTTCAAGGATTTGTCTCCCTATCACCAAATTTCCATAGCAGGCATAAGAGGAAAAATGTCACCTTGACTCTTAGAACATGTAGTTCTTTTTTCAAGGGCAGAAAGTCGCTGTCCTTACTGAAGAACCTGGTATCATCTAGCTTGAGTTTTAAAACTGGCAGCTTTATTTTCATGTTGCATTTACAATCATGAGCGAGACTTGGGGTTCTTCAAGAACTATGAGAGCACAGGCATAACCCAAAGGTAAATGCTGTCAATTTTCTGCCATTGGTGGGTATTCATGTACAGCATTGCAATTATTTCCCTTCCGGGTAGGCAATCTCTATGCTTAGACTAATCTGTCCATGATGCACATACTGTTGTTGTCAGCACAGCATGGTGATTTGCACGGTTAGTTGTAATTGCATTTGTTTGCCTAGTTGTTTCTCTTCCCAATAATGTCTCTAAAGGAGTAGTTTATTTTTATAGAGTCAGACTTCGAACATTATGTCAATAAGAATGAATAGATAATTATCTTCATCCCCATAGTTTAAAATATTGACTATGAATTGGTTGTTTTTTCCTTCAGGCTAGGAGATTTTTTGTTTCAACATCAGTACTAAAGCATTCTGTAAGAGGATGGCATGTCACGAAATCATGACTCCTGGAATCAAAGGGTTAAGCTCATTGTGTACCAAGCCTGTTGTATAAATATCATGCTGTATGGAGTGTTGAGTTGTTATGGTAAGCTTTGTTTATTTAGCATAAGCACTTCACTGAAGTGTAATAATTTGATAAAATTTGGGAAAAGTATACATAAGTTTAATTACTTAATTTTTATTGCATTGGTGCATAACATCAGAAGAACCACTTTTTTTTAAAGACACTCAAAATGCAATAATTTAGCATGAAAATTTAGCATGAAAAGATATTCATAGACTCTTTTAACCTACTCTCCTTGCTTTACTCTCTCCTAGTTTGGTCATCTCCCTTTGGATCTTCATATGGGCCGAGTTTAAAATTCATTGCACATAATAAATAAGCAAACATATCATTAATATTGTAACCTTTAGTTACTTTTTTAAACATATATAAGGAGTTGATGAGAGATAAGAAATAGGGAATGTGGGAAAAAAGAAGCAAACCCCACTGCTTTTAAATTATATCCTCTGATTTAATGCACTTTGACTTCAACCGTGCATGCTTAATGTCAGTCAAAAAGTGCCGTTTTAAAAACAGCAAAAAAACTTGTTATGGTTGTAACCTAGAGAGTTTTCTTTGCATTACATTGAACAAAAATAGAAATAAATCTAACTGGTTTAAAACTCTTTTTTCATAAACAGCATGTTACATATTTCTGTTTATCTAATGCATGCTGCTAAGCATATGAAGTAGGAGGATTTTGTACATGGTAGAAAACACTGATATAGAAAGATGCAAATGCATAATATGTAGTGTAAGAGGAGAGTAGTTATAAACAGTCTTTCTCCCTCTCGAGTATAATTCTAGAGGAAATGCGTGGCCTACATATAAGCAAACATTGAGGCTTGGGGTAAATTAAATTTGGAAGATAGCTGCTGGAAAATCATAAGTCCCATTTTCCCTTATAAGTCTGTTTGGAGGAATATGCAGTTATCCTCTAAAGTGCAGAAATTTGCATCAGTGATACCCACTCTAAAGACAAGGATAACCCCAAGAGATGGAAAGAAGGCAAGGAGTTATTTTTACGTAAGGTGTAGGGGGAAGGGAAAGGAGAAATATCCATGTTCAAGCTTCTATGATGTAGAAAACAGAAGTTCCATTAAGGAAGAGGTGTAAATACAATAATAAAGAAAAAAACCTGGACATTATTTAATCATTTACAGTGGAGGTGTCAGTATAACAAACTTGGTGGGGAGTTCTTATTTATATTTATATTTGCACCAAAGACTTTTGTCCTGTCTTTGACAACCTTTTGTACTCATGAAAACCCATATTTTGCATCATATCCCATCTTGCTGTAAAATCTTTTAATAGCATATATACTTTAAGTCACATTTTAGTCTTGAAAGCTTCTAATATTAAAAACATACATGCATTAAGAAAGTGGCACTAGTTAGTATGGTTTCCTTTTTAACTTGAAGTATATATGTGTCACCTTGAGGTTTTATCTTGTTGTCATTTTCAGGAATATAAAATATTTCAGCTAATCTTATGTGTGATCTTTGTAACATGTGAAAATTTTAACTAGCAGTCTTCTAACAGAAGTTATCACATAATGGATTCGTCTATGTCTAAAAGAGACAAAAAACCCCCACAAACAACTAGCTGATATAGGGATCACATCTTTATCCTGACAGCATTGTTGCAATATTGTAAAATATTGCAACATTGTTGCAATATTATAAAAAAAGTTGGATTCAGCGGAAAGAAGTATTATGCAAGTTCTGTTTACAGGTATTGAATGTACAGAATACTAATTAGGATTATTATGTGATCAGGGATTTCAAGAGGCATTTTAATGTTAAACATATGTCTGTGCAGAATCTGATATGTCAATCTGTTACCGTGACTGTCCAGGAATTGTCACCTACATCACTGGAATGTCTTTCCTTTCCCCCTTTCTCTGTTGTTGATTCTGGTACTTCTAGAGAACTGGGAGTAGAGGGAGAACACACACTCCAGTGCTTCATTCAGATTCAGAAAGGCAAACCTTCAGAGAGAGTGTCTAGGTCTTTTCACAGCGGCTTTTACGTGGCAGAACAGCAAACTCATCTTTCCCTTACAGTAGAATCTGCAGCCTGTCTGACACCAGGAAATAATGCTGTATATGGGATGAGTGGACTGTTTTTTGTATTCTGAACTATAGGAATCCCCAAGCCCTACCGAGAAGTTTATTTGCTTTCTTGAGCAGCTGGAAAGCTCTGTCCCCCTGCTGGCCCTCCCAGCGCAGCCAAGCCGCACGGCTGCGATTGCTCCTCCTCGGGCTGAGTGAGTGGCTCCACTGCAGAGCTGGGAGGTGTAGCTTCCCTTGAGCCACTTCTCCAGGCTCTTGCAACAGGTTGGATCAGCCTGATTCTCTTACCAGCTGGCTCATTGCCCAGAAAAGCTCACGAAGAGCTGAGAGGGAAAGTGTGAATGGTTCCCCACTCAGTGTGCAGCTCTATTAAAGGGTCTGCTCCCAGGCAGGGCCCTAATTATGCCGGTTTAGGATCGCACCACTCAAGCAAGGCTCTCCTGATACTCTTGAATTTGAAAAAAACATTAGTGTATATCGATTTAGAAATTACCAAAGCAGGAAGCAACTAAACAAAATACTCTATGAATGCTCTAGATGGGGGTAGATATTTCAGAATTGTTTCTAGTTAATTTATTACTAAGGAAAGCCTCTTTTTTTTTTTTTTTTTCCCCCAGCCAAAAGGTTTTCCTTTCATCAGGCAGTTATAAAGTCAAGAAAATTTTTGGACAAAAACCAAAGTTCTGTGACTAAACAATGAAAGTTTTAAAGTTAACAGTAGCATATGCAACTTTGCACATGAAATTTCAGTTTCTCTCCATGGCCGTTCAAGGCATTCCTTGAGCTGATTTCTTTACATACTTTTCAGATTAATTTTTGCTTTGTGAATTGAATTGTTTTCTTGAAATTTTCTAATTGTTAGACATTATTTTGTAATGTCATAGTTGTCCAGTTGCTTTACCAAGCAAGCTGACTTTACTGGGGGCGTGAGGAGCCAGCTAATCAGGAATCTGAATGTATGCAATATCAACATAAGTGTTAATTTTAGTTTGCCATCACTTGGGATGTATACTTATAAAATTGTGTTAAAAAGTGGTAAAATTGTCCAAATGATCACACAGTACACAGTAATGCTACAGAAGAAAAGCATGTGAGTATGTGTGCTGATGAAAAAGCAGTCACACAGTGGGGTGGAAAAGCATATCAGCTTCCTATTGTGGATGGAGGTTGTCAACAATTGCCACTTTGATGTTCTAGGTCTTTTTATGCCTTCTTATGCTGCTAATAATTTCTTGAGACAGACAGATGAAGGTCTTATGAAATAGAATTAATGGTGAAAAATTTACAAAACACTACTTCAGTGCTTTACTACTTGATTATGTGAAGCTTTGAAAAGCAATTGTATAATAATAATATGTACAAAAGGAACTCTACAGTGTTTCAGCAACAAGGATATGCTTCAAGGATCTTACCAAGAACTTGAAGTATAAATGAAGAATGAGATTTTCCCACAAGTGTTCACAGTAAATCCATTTATTCAATAAATGCACTTTCAGTCTAACAGGAAAGACAGCTTCCACAGCATTGAGGACAACCAATACAGTAAACCAACATATGAGAAAAAAACATCAAAATCAACTCTCTGTTTGCAGAAGTGATTTCTAAATTGATGCAGCTGTAGTTTAGTACACAGATAGCTATGGCCTTGATGCTTAGGCATAATTAAATTTCCAAATTTAAGTAAAATATTTCCTAATAGGAGATTTAGGGTGAAATCATAGGCAAAACAATGAATATTTCTGTTTTAAGAACAGAGAAGGATACCATGAAAAGCCTCAATTTGAGGGCATAGTATCTGATGGGAAATTAAAAATGCAAATTCAGAGGCAAATTGTGACTGATGTTGGTGTATACAGAAAAATATCTCTTAATTAGAAATGGTTGAACCCATACTCTGGGTAAGGAAGAGGAAAATGCCAAACTCCAAGCCTTTCATAGCAACAAGGGGCATGTATTTCATCCACGAAAAACAAAATAGGAAGAAAGGGTTTACAAGAGGGTTGGGCTGTTGTACAAGATTGATATCTTTCAAAAATTTAATTTAGAAAGTAAATTCTAAATGTTAAAAAATTCAGCAAAAATATGGTCATGTGCTTAAGAACTGAGAAATTTTTTTTTCTTTAGTCTTATGTCCATCACCTCAATGGAAAAGGAAAAGAGAAGCTCAGTGTTTTGGTCACTGTATGACCATGAATGACCAGAGATGTAACATAGGTGAGAAAAATAAAATACTATCTTAAATTTAAAACTGTGTTTCCAATTAAAATAGGAAAATATTCCAGTTTTTAAAGGGATCTTTGAGATATCGTCTGCAATAATGGAGATACACAATCCACCTAATTATGGTGCCTTATTGGAATATTAGAAATGTATTCCATATAGGTTCTGCTGAAAGATTCAGTGTTCTAGTACCGATGCCCTGAATATCCATGAAATGAAGGTATCTCACTGTTTTGACTATGACTGATAGCTTGGCATGCTTGCTATATACCTAGAGTGAGGTTGTGTAATTCTGGATACACTTTTATGTTATAAAAGTCCAAGAAAGTTTTCTCCAGAAAAGTTGAATACAGGCTGAAACACTGGGATTGCTCTGTGCAATTTGGGTCAAAAAGCAAACTTTAGGAATGAAGAAACATCTTTATATTTCTTTAAAAGAGTTTTAAGTACAGTAACATGTAACTGTGGTAAGCATGAATGAACTGTGGAAAAGAAAACTTTTCAGTATGCAGAGAAAAGAGTTCTGGAACATTTTTTGTAGTAGGAGTACTGGAACCAATAGCCACTACCCATACATTTGGCCTACTTAGAGTTAAAGCTTTACAACCTAGAAAGGTATTTGCATGATGTTAATTAGAATAATAAAACAAAAAGTAAAAGTCAGAAAGTCTCTTCTAGTCCTGTAGTGTTGTGGGATTTTTTGTTGTTGCTGTTTTCTTAAGGTAAAGACTCATTGAAGCTGTTCTAAAGGGATTTTAGTGCCTTCCTAAAGTTACAGAATTTACATGAAAAACCCTAAAGAAAATGATAGTGTATTATTTTTTCAGAAGTCATTTTTATTTTCTGCATATTTATGTCCTGTTTTATGAATAGAAAGGACTGAAGACTAGATAGTAACTAGCATTTAGTAAAATTCAGGTAGCATCCTAAATTCACAACATTTCATCTATTTTAATTCACTTTCAGTGTATGACCATTTTGGATATTTTAATCCTCGCTTGTTAGATTGCAACAAAGCATTTCTATGAGCATAATCTAAGTAGCTATAGCTTTCCCGTAATTTAATATAGTCTGGACTTTTTCAGGCTGTTAGATACAAAAATGTATTGACTTCTTAATTATCAGTAAGACTTGTAAGAAATACTACCGAACTAATAAATATGGACATTTTTAGTAGGAAGGCATTCATTCTAAAAGTAATTAGCTTTTCATGGCAATAATACACTGAAACAAGAGTCAGAATTTATTTAAAAAACCCATGCAACATGTAATTTATTTTTTTTTCCAAAAATACCCACTTTCAGAATGTTTTAGAGTGTTTATAGTGTTGAGGTGATTGTCTCACAGTGCCTGAAAATAAAGTGAATTAGTCTAATAACCCACTTATGAGACCATTATTATTGCAACCATTTTAAGGTCTGGCATATACTATGACCCAATAAGTCTCAAAGTCAAGATTAAGAGAGGGGGCTCTTTTCCACATTAAGAAAAGTCATGCTAATTTAGTATCCTGCAAAACAGTTTAGTCTAGAAATTTTTTTTTTTTTCTGAATGGGGAATATTTGGTTAGAGTTCTTTGAGTGACTGTTCAATTATTGTAATTGGGCTGGGCAGGTACAGTCTGTACTGTAATACTTCAGCCATACTCTAGAAGCAAATAATTATGACTTTGTGTATTATTCTTTAGGATATTTGTAGTTAAGAAACATAAATGCAGTTGTATCAGCCTTAATAGCTGTAATAGTAGTGTCCTAAAATGCATCCAGAGATAATGCTGTAATAGTAGCGTCCTAAAATGCATCCAGAGATAATACTGTATCAGAAGCTGTTACGACTGACTTCCTAATCCTCTGGGGTTTTGATCATTGCCAAGATAAACTGAAATAGTAAAACCTGCCAATTGATTATAGGGGTTGGACTGTCAGGGTAAAATATTTATCTAATTTTGTTTGATTTATTGAATAGGTTTGTTTTTTTCACTAAAAGTATAGTGAATTCCTAGAAGTTCTTTCAGAAAGGTTTGAATACAGTCATAGTATCATCTTTAAAATAAATTCCAATGTAATGAAAACCCACAAAATGATTTGATACTACTTTTATTTTATGTGGAATAATTTAACTTTTTAAAGTGAAAGCTCTAAGTAATTTGAGCGATAGCAGAATTGGACCCCCTCTTGTAGTTAAGATGAGATCTAATGTATCAGAGATGCTGTTGCACCACATCATTTACACAAAAATTGGTTCTCAATTAAACCTCTGTGAATGGCAAAGATTTTAGGAGGAACTCAGAAGCAGAATCCTATTTCAGAGAAGAATCCTTGTTATTTCAGTCACTTTGTTCCCCTGTAAAACTGTCAACAGAAATTCTAAAAAGATTTTGAAAACCTTTGTTTTACCCTGCAGAACATTTTATATTTTCCTCGTCTTTTCCTTGGTGATTAAACATCATTAGCACAGAGCCTTTAGAATGGTGCCACAAAAATGGTGAATACATTGTTCTTCCTCTTTTCATTTGGGGACATTTATTGTTGTGGTTTTCATTTCATTACATATAAACATTTTTAGTTTCATTATTATTAGTTTTAAATGTGTTTTACACGAGAAGAGTGTCTTTTATAGAATCATAATTAGTGTGCTTTCTCTCTTAGAGAAAAAACAGTGAGAAACTGTTGTTTTTGACAAATACTGGTCTAGACACTTAGCTAGACTAGCAGTCCATGATCAAAAATCCACTGGTTTTAAACTTAAAATGCATTAGATTTCATCCTCAGTATTGATCTCATTGTTAGGATGAAACTTCTATTTTCATTCTTCTTACTATTGTAGTTATGAAAGTTTTGTGTTAGAGATTTGGCTCTACTTGTGTTATTAACTCTACAAAATTTTAATGTTACTCAGATATCCAGAGAGCGTACTGTGCATTCGGGCACTACTAACAGAGTGCAAGGAGGGAAAAAGAACTGCAGAGAGCCAGAGAGACGTGCATCATTGACGTACCTGTTCAAGTGGGACTGAACAGCAGGCAGCTAGTTTATACTTGTACATCTCTGACTGTATTTCATGCCCAACTGTGTGAGTACAAGGAATAGGTATATATTATTCACACTTTTAAGGGAATACCAAAATCCATTGGCTCAAGTTTTGAATATTGCTTGGTAAAGGAGAAGGAGATAGGATCTGTACAGAGCCAAAGATATCTCTGCTCTTTTATCATCCTTTCAGCTCTTGTAGTTCTTCTGAGGGTCCACAGGATCTAATTGTTCTCTTGCAGTTTGTGGAGTAAAAGGCATGAAATTAAGCTGAAAGGATGATGTTGGTTTTCAAGCAACATATATCCAATACACATCTCAGTATTTGTATGTCACTGTGCTTGTTCTCTTTGGGCACTGAGTATTGACCACTGTTAAAGGCAGCCCAGTAGGCGAAATGATAGTTTCATGTAATTCATTCTGCCATTCTTCTGTCTTTTCAAGCAATATCCAGAAGCCAATGTGGTTTTTTTTCTGATGACATGTTTTTGTTCTTGGAGGGAAGTCAAGTGAACTTGACTTCCCTCCAGGAACAGTCTTGTTTCACCAGCAAACTTCACATTTCACAAATCATAGTCCATTGGACTTCTCACAACTGCTTTTAGTCATGCTTTGAAGACTGAAACCCCTAAAAATATCTAAACTTTTACAGTTCAACCTCTTAAGGAACAATTCTCTTTGTGGCACAATGCTGCTATCAGGATGATGCAGTATGCATTTTACTAGCCATAATTACTTTGCATGGTGGTGAAAAAATTGGATTGATATGATTAAGCTCAAGGAAAATGGGCCCTCAAGCAATTTCAAGATACATAGCCTCTTTCTAACACCACAGAGTGAATCAGGTGCTCAATGTGTGTCATGCTCTGAAAGCAATTTAAAAGGGGCCTTCAAAAAGAGAAAAGTAGTACCTCAGTTCCATTGGAAGTTCCATGGCACTTCCATGAGTTTGTATCTATGTTACAGCTTTGACCGTGTAGTGAAGCCCAGACCCTCAGATTCCTTGTCCTACATTCAAGGACTTCAGTGTCTCTCCCACCATTAGGAAAAGGGATCTTCCATTTTATGTCTTCAGTTCCCATTCAAATAACCCATAGTCAATAAAAAGGAGAGAAAGGGTGCCTGCCTTCTATAGAAGTGAGGGAAGCATTTTAAAAAGCCTCTACAACACAATTCTTAAAGTAGGTTCCATTCTTTTGATGTGTCAGTCTATCATCTACCATTAAGTTGGTGAAAACAACCATGGAACATAGTATCAAGGTAAGTTATAATCCTAATTTTAGCTTTGTCATGGGCTACAGTCCACATATAATGTCATATAAAATGCTGCTATGAAAATAGGCAAAATGAAATTCTGTTATTGACTGTCCTGTTCTGAAATAAGTTAAATTTCAATTTTGTAGAAAGTTAAATAAGTACTAAAAGAACGTGACAAAGGATAACTTAGTGGCGGAACACAGACTTAGCTTGAGAGAATATTCATTTCAATATGCAATTGAGGCTTTTTTGTTGTATTTCAGATACTTTGTATGTTTCTGGGTATACTGTTTTCATAATTGCCATATCAGATATACATTTAAAAGCTAATAGTTCAGTGTAAATCTTCTATATGTTTGGTCTCACTGAGAGCAATTGTATCCCCTCTGATTTACTTCTGGCTCTGACAAAAACAGCAATGAAATTGTATTCGGAGGTGGTGGTAATTAAAAAATATTTTGTGTTTCCTTTTTCCTAAGACCAACGTCTATGTTTCTACTCTATGAGAGATCCAAGAGAGGCAAAAGTACTTTATATGGTTATGATAAAATGGCTCTCCTTAAGCGTAAGACATATATGAAAGATTAGGGTATGATCTTACTCCTAGGAGGCAATTTATGATTTACTTCTCTTATATTGAGGCTAATTTTAGATAAAAGATTGTGCTAGTTTTTCTGCTGATCAGTTCTCCCTAGTGTAGTCATCCATCCCACGCTTCCTTTGATAAGAGTGTTTGTCATTGTGAAAAAATATGAAGGGAACTGAAGACCTCATCAGGAAGAGTCCACTTTTATACCCCTCATACAAAAGTGTCTGTACCAAACTCCACAGTGATTGCTTTCAAGAATTTTCTGAGTTTTAAAATGATAGTATTTGAAATGCATTTGAAATGAGGATGTATGAACAAGTTGATGTAGGGATCATGTTGCGTCATTTCATGTACGTATCAGGTTTTTTAATCTAACGTTAAAAGATTTGCAATATGTTGGGCATGTTATCCAGCTTCTACATGTTATTATATTGGTAGAATTATTTTAAAATACATTTGATGAGATTTTTTACTTTAATATTTGTTCTTTAGCAGAATCCTGATTTCTAGTAATGTTTAACATCAGTAGGTGCTTTTCTTCCCAACCCAGGTATTATGGATGTACAAACATTGGTTTAATGTGCCCAAGCTGTTTAACTTTGATCTTTCTTATTTTCTTTTGTAAGTTTTTGTGTGACACGTATGGTATCTCGAGATATAAATATTATTTGACATGTCTATCTGGTTGGGTAGGACTACAGCAAACAGTGAATGCTTGCATTTTCTTCTGCTACATCAGCGCAGAGAGTTTCTGAGTCATTTGACTCAACTTCAGGGATGTTTCTTAGTGGGCTTAAAACCATGCTCAGCAAAGGCTGGTGCAGTATATCATCCAGTCAACCCATAAAATAATGGTAAAATATGGACTTTGTTTTATTTCCTTCTAGCCTGGAGAGGCTAAATATTCAGTGGAGAAAAAGGAATAGGAAGAAATTTCCCAGTCCAGAGTCCTGCTAAGTCACCTAGATCTGTATCAAAATAAATTATTCCCAGGAGTTATGCAGCATGGCCTCTGCTTCACATTGTAGAAATGTCTCTCTTTCACAAAATGTTTTTTTCATTTTTGTTTTATAGGTAAATGATAGTTTACTATTAAATTAAATATACATGTTTTTAATGTTGAAAATTCTCAAAATCACTTGGTTAATTCTTTGCCCATTTTAATTTCTGATGACAGCTTACAGTGGTCCTACGTGTTGTCCAGACTGGTTGTCATTTGTCTCTGTTGCAGTTCCCAGTTTCTGACAGTTAAGATCCCCACGTGTTTGTGCTTTTAGGCTAGAATTGGAAAAGCACTGTCAGCTCTCTTTGATGTGATAGCTTCAGGCAGATGCCATGCTCTTTTCTGCACTGAAAGAATCATCTAACAATCAATGTTACCTCTATGACAATATAACTTTAATATAAAAATTTTTACACTTTTTGATACCCACCAGAGGAGCTGGTTTTCTATGTTACAAAACTCCTGCAACTGGGTGATGTTTCAGTGTCAGAATGGATGAGATTGTTCAAACCTGGCCTACCAGTTTATTTTTGTTTTTGTTCTAAGGATTGTAGATGTACCGCAGTATTTGATGATGGATCCCAGGCCAAAAGGGTATCCAGTTCTAAATATTTGTTCTGAAACACAGAAGAGTCTCATCTGCTTTTCGTAAAACCATCAGTTTAGGGGTTGTAGACAACACCCTCATTAGCAACACAGGCCCTGTAATGGGTTATTTTTCATGAGAAAGCTGTGGAAAGAAGAACATGGGTTGTATGTCTGTACTGCTAATTATTCACTGAAAAAGAATTTAGCATTAGTATTAATATTTAGCATTTTGCATTTGGCATTATCCTTCACGATCATTGCTGTATCAGGCATGTGTGATGTATTCCGTTATTTCCCCCATGTGCTGCCTTTCCCTCATCTTTCTTTCAGTTTGAATGAGTTTAGCATTACAGAATGGGGCCTAATGACAGTAAGAATGCATAGGAATAGAGTCAATGTCTTAAATTACTCAATTATTTCTTGTTTGTATATCAAAAAGGAGCAGCATACATGTAGGAATAATGTGTCGTTAGTGTGAACTGTCATTTTGAATTATCAGTCAACTGTGGTTTTGTTGTTCCTTTTATGCTGCTGGTACAAAACACAGACTTTTCTAAATAGTGGAAAGCACCGATTTTGCAAGAAAGTGAAGTGGTGACCATTCAGTCCAATTTTGCTAAGAGCATAAGGATTTCATTGGTACACTTTTATTGTGCTGGGTGGTGACTGCACATTTTTAACGTATTTCACAGGAGGTGTATCTAGTACAATAAACTGTAAAATATTGACTATCTTTGGGCTGTTCATCTAGTCATGGAAATGAAATGCTCATTTTTATAGGAAACATCATAAAAGCAAAGCAAAACAAAACAACCAAAAAAAGGCAGTTTATCCTCTCTATATTATCGCTGATGAATATAAATTGTCCAACTAAAAATCTTTTTTCTATGGTTCATGTAAATATAAAACAAACATACAGAGGGAAAAAAATTTGATGAGAAGGGTTGATGTGTTTATGTGACTCAGTGGCATATTCAGATTATGTGGTGTGTGATTTGTTCTGCAGCTGCTTCAAATTAAGAACAGGTGTAGATGGGAGACTATGCAAATATTCATATTAATGTAATTGTCAAATTGGTGTGTTTATCACTGTGCCTTTAAAGAGTAGACCATACTCTTATTTTACATGTAAATGAGCTTTAGTCTTGAGAGCTACTATTGGATAATGAGCTTGTAAAGGAGAAATCTCCAGCATATGGTGAAACATTTCTAACATGTGACATTTTCTTGTGTAGCAATTTATTTCATATATATTGTATAAACATATTGTAATCTGCTTTGTCTTCTTTAGAAAAATATGTCCACAGTTTTAAAAGGTGCAGTTTTAAAATCTAACTCAACTAATGAACTAATATTTCTTTTTTTTTTTTTTTGACTTCGCATAACCCTTTAGTAGGATAACTTTTTATCTCCTTCAACCATTTACTGTATATTTACAAACCTTGAGAGACTTTACGCCTCATTTACTTTAAATCTTTAAAAAGTATACATTGGGGAGAAAATGTGTTTAAAAAGCATTTTATTTTGCAATGCCAACAATCATAAACTGAGTCTCTGAGTTAAATATGTATTTTCAAACATTATTTACCTCATGTTGCTAGTATGTATAGATGTATAAGTGATCCACTGAGTTTTGTGTTATTTTTAGATCAGAGAGATTTGATGTCAAAGGATGTCCAAAATTAAGAAATGATGGGAACTTTTCATTTTCTTGTAGTACAGACCTAGTTAACAAGAGTTATCCAGTATAAAAATCAAAGAGCACCATGAATCTATAATTTAGTGTATTTTCTTCCTTATATCTTTTGCACATGATGTTGATTAATAGCAATTTATATTCTGTTAAAAGAAAACACTAGGTACTTGGGTTTTGTATATGTCTGCATATACAAAACAATTTTATAGATGCTGTCAATGAGGTAGGTCATGTATTTGAAACTGAGGTTTGTGCACTGTGTGAGATGCTTTGGGCTGGGAATCTGGGCCAAACAGTTGAGAAAATCCATGTTTCTCAGGAAGCAGAGGCTGAGGGCACTGGCTGCTAACAGCTGACTGTTGGGAAAACGAGACTAGAACAAGGTCTTCTTGCTTTTCTGCTTCCTATGGCTGTGGTTCAGGTGAGGTTTCCTATTTATTTGTAAGAACAAAAAGAAAATTCAGTTTTGATTTCTGGGTATGTTTCAGCAAAAAAGCAAAAACTATAGTTATTGGGTTCAGTGCAGAACCCAATGGCATCAAACTTCGTACTATTCGTTACCATCAAAGCTCAACTGATAATTTATGAGAACAACCTCAAAGGTATGTACAAGAGATTTAAAGAAAACAATTCCTAATTCATGAGAGGTATGTTTCTCTAAAGCATCCCTCAAGTAGGAGAATGACTTTATGTTTAAGAGGTGGCTTCATCCTTTAGCAAATTATGTAAAATTGCATGAATTTCCGTGGTGCTTAACTGGTAACTATTTGCTTCACAGCCTGTTAGCTTCCTGTGAAACCTTTCATTCAGTTATTACAATGCTCTTAATGGAATACAAACTATTTAAGAAAGAAAAGTTTTGCAGGAACTTCATTATGTATGGTGAAGATGGTAAAGCTTTTCTTTAGGGTTAGCTTGGCTGTATCACTTTGCAGTACAACTGTCAACCAGATAAAACAGCAACCTCCTTTCCTAATCAATTAGAATTATATGCATCATTTCAGTAGGATGTTATTGCTGGGTTAATTATCTTTGCATTTAGAAAAGTTTTTACTTCCACTTGACTTCCTGTTGTTTGAGATGTTTGCATGCAGAAATGTCATTCGTGCTATGCAATATGGGTACCTTCCAGTATCATTTAGAACTCACCATAGTTTTGCTTCTAGCTCAGAAATAAAGATGCAACTTGGACATTGCTGCACAAAGATTGTGTGTATTGGAGAACTGTGAGATTCTGTCACCCTTCCAGAGACTGCTTTAAAATAGTAGGAACCTGGCCCAAGCCATCTTGCCTCTATTAAAGTTCTCACAGAGTTCTATGGAAAGTCTTTTGAGGTTAGGGAAAAAAAGCCTGAAAACGTGAGCAAATAATAACAAATAAAAAGATAAAAAAGTGCCTTCCAGTGACACTCATCACTAATATCTTTTTAACACTTCTTATACTGCGTAATTGACTCTTACTTTCAGTTTGTTGTTTTTTTTTTTTTCCTATTATTCTGGACTAGTAATTATTTTTACATTACTTTGTTAATAATATGGCTTTTCTGACCACAAGCTTCAGGAAATAATTAAGGGATTTTAACAGATGAGGTTTTATTAATTTTTTTTGAGTTAATTGTGGAATAAGAGATTGTATCTGCTTCAATGTGTTGGTCTTCTTCTACAAGGTGTTTCAGAGGTGGATGGATTACAGCCCTATGCATGCCTTTGCACTCTAATTTTGGTGCCTAACTTTCTGTGAGCAAGCCTGAATAACCACCCTCACTTCTGCTATTATTTGATGAGTTGATTTAACTATAGGGCAGGCAGAATACCTGCATATTTTTGTCCCTGTTCAGCTCTATAAGGCAGCTGTGAACTAGACATTAAATATATTTATTTCAAATAAAGGGATTTTTTACCTTTAAGTAAGTATTATAAAAAAAAAGACCCGCAATCAACAGCTACTTTAGTAGTTCATTATTATCTTTAGCATATACACATTTAAGGTAGCATTTGTATGTGGAATATCAGCAATTTCCTGGGCCACAGGAAAGTCATATAATTAGGACTGGACCTGAGCATATTTGCATCCCATTTATATCATTGTAGCTGCCTAAGTTAGGACCATTGCTATTTACATGCACTTGTCATGGTGTTTGTTTTCTCTTGGAGGGAAATTTTGGGTCCAGGAAGGGATGACATTTTGCTTTTTGAGATTGACATTAACAAGAGATGGTATAAGTTGAGGTGCACAGATAGTGGTAGTTGCCTCAACATCTGTGTTATCATTTAATAAGTCTTGCTCACATGTGCAGAATTAAAGCACTGACTTGGAATCAGGATCAATCTGATGCTCAGCTAAGACTGGCAAGGGCCCTTTCAGGTCTTTTACTCACCTTTGCAGTTGAAAATAGTTCACCCACTCATGTAACCTATAAATACTACTAAACAGGTTCTCTGATGTTGCTAAGAATCACCTAGCAACACTAACACTTCTGATTACTTTTGCACTTTTCTTGTAGCATATGATAGCTGTGGTCCTTGATGAAAATCTATCAGTAGTAATAATGCCTTAGGAAATGTGAAATGGGAATTTCATGGGCCTTTGTGTAGCATAGCTTCATGGACTAGGGAGCTAGACCCCACCACAGCATTGATCTAACAATCCTAAAGGGGAGTTAAATTTTGAACATCTGAAAAATGAACTGTAGGCATACATAATTGCTTAAAATTAAAACAAAAGATGTAAAGTCAGATAACTAACATACTTTCTATTGACAATTCACTGTGCCATATAGAAGTCTGCTGATTATTCATATCTATAATACATATGACCAGATTTTATTTCTTTCTAGAATGACAACTTGTGTGTTACCACCTTCTTTAGTATTTATTTTCTTTAGCAACTCAGAGAATTGCTACATTTTGGTTGTGTGAGAGATGCTATTTTCATTCAGTTCAAGATTTTCTTATGCCTGTATTCAGTTAAGATCTCCCATTTTTGTCTTACTAAAGGATCACTATCTTGTAATCCTTTTATCTTCTATGCATTGCTACTCTTTTTCAGTAAAGGAGAAAAAAATATTAAGAGGGAAAAAAGAGATCTGTCTTTGCCAAAGCTCAGGCCACTGTCCCTCCATGCAGTCAGCAAAATAGCTTGTATAGCAAAAGACTAATTGTCCATCTTCTCTTTGCTCAACAGCTGAAGCTTTAAAGCAAGAAACTTGAAAATGCTATTACAAATTAATGTGGTATACAACTTTGTCTACAACTCACTAGCTAAGCTGAACCATTGTTACTCCAGAAAGAATATGCACTTCAAAGCTGTACACAGAATCACAGATTTGTTTTTTAAAATTTACTTTCTCTTGAGAAAGCGTGTTCCCTTACTCCTTTTCTTTCCTCCGTTCAGGAGGCTGATTTTAGGGCCAGACTTTCAGTTAAGTACCCAGGACTCCATCAACATCAGTGTGAGCTGCAGCTGCTCAACACATCTACAGATGAAACTGAGAAGTGTTTAGGAAAATTAATGGCTACAAATTAGGCTTAAAAAGGATTTTTTTCTTCAAAGACTTCATCAGATTTTGTTCATACTTATCAGGCATTATTTATCTTTTTCTAGATACATAGGATGATAGGTTAATTTCTTTTTATTTTTTCCATTTATATTGTAGACTCTCAATTAATAACAGTTTTTGAGGAGGCTGGTGGATATTTTGCCAAATTGTTCTAAAATTATGTGGGGTGTTTTGATTTTAACCAAAGTTACAGCTGCAGAGCTGTAAAGCAGTCAGTTTTCCTTATTATGACTAGTTCTACAACTTGGACTGTTTTAAATTGCCTGCAATTAGCATATTTCAACCTTATTTTTAGGTTTAAATTGCAGTGTGAGAGTGTGCTCTCCTCTTAGCTAATTAGTGCTATCAAGGAACAGTAGGTTACCTCATTAGTACCATGTGCATTTAATTAAAGAAGAGAAAATTGGAGTTAACCTCATAGTTAATATTTTCACAGAGTGCTACAATGCTGACACCTTCAATTGGAGTCACACCCCTGTGTATCTAATTATTCACTGGTGCCATATAAGGTTAGCAAGGATACCACCATGCTGTTGACAAAATAATTTAGGTAGAAATCTGTTTGCTGGTTTCTGATATGAAATTCCAGTTAAAGCAGATTATTTTTATTTGAGTACATTGGTGTCACAAAATATTTTTATCGTCATCCTATCCTCTCTTTTATGTTCACACCCAAACCTAGGAAAGGCCCAGAGCACGTGAGGCACTTAATCTCAGGCAAGTGGTCTCTGATTCTCATCCATACCTTGCAGGTGTCGTAGAAATCTGGATATAACCATTTTATTTTGGCTACAAGTATTGCATAAACCAGTACAGTTATATTGTACCCATGGAACTAATAATACACAAATGGGACCAGAGTACAGGTACCTGCCCTTTATGAATGTGCTCAGAATTTCTTATGGCTTGCTTTGCTTTCCAATTTTCTTTTCCACCATGCTGCTTCACATACTTCTAAAGGGCATGATCTATCATGGAGAAAGGAGCCTTCAGCTCCTTTAGGTTTCAGTGGAGTTGAAGGTGCTTATTGTTTCTACTCCAGGCACTGCAATTTGTGTCTGTCCACCTACAGAACAGAATTTTTTTGATGTATAGCATAGTGTGTATTTAAAGGAAGAAAAAGAAACTATGGGTTTTTTTCTTAATGAATTTGTGGTACTAGTGGTTGGGCCTACAGTTTCCAGTCTGTAGTTACATGAAGTAAATCGGAGTTCTGTGTTTCAGTTTTGTATTGGCAAGCTGTGCTGGATGCCCATAACTTGAATCTCTTATAACATCCATGTAGTGCTGATTTAACAAGCTCTTGAGATATAGTTAATTTTTAATATATGAATATTCCCATTACTGGTGTAAAAAAGAGTTACATTTGTCCTGGAATATTTTAACAGTTAAAGATGGTCACCTTTTTCACTTTGCTTGTCTAATATTCAACATCTCAGCACTCACAGAACCACAGACTCACCAAGTGGATTTATGTTCTGAATTTTGTTGTCCAGTGCTGCTAATATGACAAATAATTTTGAGCAAGCCATTCTGTGATTCAGTTTTCCCATCTGTAAAATGAAAATGCCATTACTTCATGTGGGAATGTTATCTAAGTGCAAATAATTGTTTTTTGCACAATATTCGAGTACAAAACTACCTTGTGCAAGAGTGTATCAGTGCCAGATCAACTTCATGTGAAGTGCATTTAATTATTGTATCTGTGGGATTATAACTGAATCCTTGAAGGAGGGGCTTTTCAGAAGTCTTCATACTAAATTTCTTCTCTGTTCTTTCAGATTATCTATCTCAAGTGCTTATATTGGCACATACATGGGTGCTTTAAATAGTCACTTTATAAGCTTACTTAATACCAACCACTTTGACATTTAGCACTGCTGTTCAAATGAAAATAATAGCTGACCTTTTTAAATTTGGGGTTTTTTTATTATTTTATAGTGAAGTAGAAAAGAGGCTCTTCAAACATTGGTACTTTCCCATATTAGCTTTCCAAACTGATGATCCTTCAGGATCTATAGGAAGTTGGAAGGAATCCAGTGGCAGGGTGGAACTCTGAAGTTGGTCAGTTTGACAGTTGGATGAAGTTTCCGTATGAAAATAAATGAACTCAGTATTTGCTTAGGTAACTTGTGGTTTATATATTTCTGCTAGAAAAATGTGGAATTATATGATAGATCAATTTATTTTTTTTTCCTGTCTAAATATATATGTATTTTATTAATATGATACCCAAACTCTCAAGGTGCATTTGAAAATGCAGAAATTAAACAACTCTGTTTTCTAGGACCTGTAAGGGAGAGTTCAGATTACAAAAAAAAAAAAAAAAATTAGAAATAAAAAATACGAAGTTTTTGATTCTCCATTCGTGTGTCAAGAAAACTATGTGAAAACATGCCATCAATGTAAGTCATTAGCCTGACTTCACCCCCTACCTCTGTGTAATATGATGTGAAATAGGGACTAGTTTCATTTGTATTGGAGAGAAACTGCAGCTCAAATTACAGCCCCTGGTGATATCATTGTCACCTCTTTGAAAAAATCTCATCCAACTCTATCAAGAATAACTAGCTAATAAAGTCGAGGTCCACACGATGAATAAGCAATGACTCGTGTTTGGTTGTGCTTTAAAACTTCAGAGTCTCAGCATAGCTGGTGGCTGGACCTCCTTATAAACATCCACACAAATGTGTGAAGCACAGATCAAACCAGAAATTTTATATACTCCTTTCCAAAACTCGCATGAAAAAACATCTAAAGGAGAATTTTTATCTGGACAACTTGTTAGAGAATCCAAGTCATTATTTGTAGCATTTTTGATGGACTGCTACCAGTCTGGTGTTCTCCAACTGTAAAAATATTTGGTAGAATAAGGACTTCTAAGGGTAAGCCACTAAGTGATAAAGAGGTACTTTTAAAACCAAATTTTCTACATATATACTTCAATTACATTGTATAATATTGCTATTAATTAAATATAGTTGCTACATTCTTTAAGTTTTTGTCTAGAATTGTGATCTTTTCACCTTTTCAGGGCTCACTAATGAACTTAATAGTAAGGTTGCAGGTTGGTTTGGGGTTTTTTGGGTTTTGGGGTTTTTTTTAGGTTTGGTTCTACAGCTTCTTTTATTCAAGTTTATTTTTTGGTCATGTGGTTTTTCCAGGGAATGTATTATTTATTTTACTGGACTTAGTCACTTCGGCACACTTTGAACTGACAGAATATAAAGTAAACAAATTGTGTTTTTTCTGAGGAAAGTGACCGATAAGCAGGGAGAAATATTTATAAATCAGTCAAAGTTCTTTATTGGTGTATTCAAAAGATGAGAAAGAAGTATTCCAAGATAAAAACAGCATGAGCTCTGTGTTTATGTAAAATATCCTACATTATATGTCAGCTTGGGTGAGGAAAGTACATATAATACAATTGTAAAATTGTCACTTCTTGTTTTGTTCTGTCTCCCTGTATAATTGCAGAGCTACGGATGTCTCTACCTCTTGAATTTTCTTTGCTGTATTAAGTTTCTTAAAAGGAAATTTTTTTTTTTTAAATCACTCTCCACTTCTACAAAATTTAATTTACAACTGCATAAAGGAAATTACTGTAGTTTAGGCAGTCAAGCATTTCAACAGATCCCTATAAATGTACAAAGAAAAGAATGATTATCAATCCTGAATTGTGGATTAAGAGGATCATACTGCACAGAGTACTGTCTAAAAATATCAATTTAATAGAAAATGTGGATGTTCATGTGAAGAATGTATCTGAGGTTAAAGATAGCATTTAAAACATGATTTTTTATTATTTTTATTATTATTATTCTTATTATTTGGTAGAAAGTTTGCCTAGAGATGCTTGTCTTGTGAATATTTTTATTTAACATTACAGGCAGCTTCATTTTAGGAGTCTTAGAGACATTCTTTACATGTCATGGTTTTGGTTTTTTGTAAAGTTTTGGGGTTTTTTTATTTTTTGTGAAAGGGGAAATTCCATTAAAAAAGGAGAATTCTCATTTTGGACTTCACAAAAGGTATTGAAAATGTACACAAACTCCCATCAACGTCTATGTTACAAAGCACAAATAAGCTGTAATTCAGGAACTACCATTTACATGTATACAAAGGGAAGGTTTTAAAAATCACAAGGCAAGTGAGGTTTCTGACGTTCTAGAATACATTCTTCACGCACAGTTCCTCGTGCCTTTTTTCCCCATAAACTGGCACTGCTTTTTGGATCTTGTTGAGGGGAGAGTGTCTTCTTTGAAGTCTGCAACAGGAGGAGAGATACTTTTAAAGACTTAGTATGTGTGTTCTTGTCCTGTAAACTTGGGTAATGGTTTTGCAGAAGACCCTCAAGCAAACCATTTAGGGGACAAAATCAGCACAGATTTTCTCTAATTCTGCTTTTTTAAACCCAGGGACAACCTAATCCATTATTTCAAATATCATGTCTGTGTTAGCTCACAATATATCCCAGGTAAGGAATATCACACTGTGCACAAGTTTTTTTCAACATTTCGTGTCAGTACGGTATTTGAGAACAGTTTCCCTGAACAGCCAGCTCAAGCATAGACTGCAACAACAGAAAATTCAATGGAGTGCTTTTCCAGAGGCATTCTCCCTCCTGCTGCAAATGAAATCATCACTTGATGGCAAAATGATTTCTTTTCTCTCAAATGCACTTTATTGTCAGCAATGTAATTTATATAAAGCAAGTAGTGAGTTTTATCCATTTATAGCATCTGGAGAATATTTTTGTATCCAATATGAACATTTTTTTTCGTTTTGCTCTTTTGTGTACAGCTACATTACTTTGATTCTTAGGACCTTACCTAAAAATATCTTTTGCTAAATTGCAGCTGTTTTTACTAGTTACTTAATAAATATTTTTCTTCTTTTCAAATTGTGATCTATGGCGGAATATCTGGTACATTAGTTGGGGTTTTTTCCCCCTTCTTTTTAATTGTTGTGGAAACCAACAAATGAAATAATAGAAGCTGATTAAGGAGGAGCATTTGGCATGTTATTGATAGGAGATCTCTACAGAAAACCTGAAGAAAAAATAGAATTCTATATTCTATATAGAATACCTGAAGGGAGGTGTCTGAGGACAACCACCTGCCTTTTCTCATATAAATTAAGTTTTTTTTCTTCAACTGACAATATCAGCTGTAAACAGGAATCTACATCCACGCCTGTAAGCCTCTCTAAGCCTGTTTACATCCTCATGGGGTACAAACAAGCTTTAGTGTTGCCAGTCACATAATGTTAATTAGTAAAACACAAGTACTGTCCAATAGATCATGAAACAAGCAAAAGGAACTTGGCTGTTCTGAAGTTTAAGTTTAATATTTCTAAAAAAAAGAAGAAATCTCAATATAATGGTGGTTTTAATGAATATTACATTTCATCTGCTTTTAATTTCCATAGCTTTTCTGGATGAAACTCTTTTTTTTTTTTTTTTTGCTTTGTTTAATTATAAATGAGTTGCTTATATGTAGTTTAAACTTACTGAATGTAATAATGTGTATCCTTTGCTCAGTTAATACTCAGTTTTGTGTTGACTTAAAAACATATTGCTGAGCAGGCTGATAGCTAAGAGTACACAGAGAAGAATGTGTTGAGCCACATGCCTCTTGTGAACTTTGACAGGAGTTTACCCGTTCTGTCTCCATTTATTGTTTTCAAAGGGTTAAGACCCATAGAGCTAAGAAAGCAATGTGATTTTAGAAAAATATAGGTTGGAAACAATGTAAATTGTTGTCTGAGAGGTGTCTTAGAATGCTGGCTAAATCACAGAAATGTCTTAATTACAAAATAAGATGTGATTGTTACAATAAAACATCAAGGGTCTTATAATTTAGGTTCAAAACATAATGCTAAAGTAGTAAGGTACGTAGTAAGATTAAACAAAAATAGTATTAATCAGAAGAAAAAAAAGTCTACAGACCAATGTACATAGGATTTAGGTTTTTCCTTAGTTATTTTATGAAGCACAGATTCTTCAATATCTGCATGACCCATATGAAGTCCCCTAAATGATACTGCTTTCTATGTTTAGAAAACATAGAAATAAGGCTTTATGGGTTTATGATGATCCTTTGTTTCTGTCACTAGGCTTTTGCTCATTCTTGGAACACTTTAGAGCCATTTGAGTTTTCATTTACAATTTACTCTGAAATTAGCTCTGCATTCTGTACAATGCATTTTGCATTAACTCTTGTTTATGCGTAACACAGTAATGAACTTCATCATGGGATTGATTGAGTCTTGAGTTACGTGTTGGTCAGTTTTTGTTTGTTGGGACCTATTTCCACCATTATTAGACAATTCGTAGTATTTCTGAGTACAATATAGCAGTCACAAATAAAAAAGAAAAAAAGCCAAAAATCTAAAAAATATGACAGAATTTGTGTTAATAGTGTTCCCACATTTTGTATCAGCTGCATTAGAATAGCTTTGATGCAGTGCTAGGAAATAACAAGCAAATAAAGCTGGGTGATGTCTTAGAGCAGCTGTGTATATTTTCAATATCATCAGATGTCATTGGCAAAGCAATAAATACACATTGTCCTTGACTCTCCAAAAAAGAAGTGTAATTCAGTTCCTGTTTTTAACAGTTGCTGTGTTTCTTGACCACTAAGCAGAACACTAAGAATCTGTTTGATAGGTGTTTAAATACATGTTTACACAAAAGTCAGAGTTGTTAGGCTGCATCAAATACCTTACCAGCTCCATAATCCAAACACTATACATCAGTAACTGTTTTGGAGACATTTAAATAGTAATTCTCTCAGATGGTGCTGGTAAAACAAGTCTGTTCTATACTTGCAAATTGGAAATTTTAGCTTCAAGGATCACTGGCAACTGAGTTCTGTTGTCTGCTGAGAAACTAACACTTCATACTGAGCAGTCGACAAGAAAAAGTCTGTCTTCTTTTATGCATAACCTGTTCACACATTGCAAATGAAGGTGACTTTTCACAGCAAGTGTCCAAGGACAGATTCTTGGATATGGCAGGTTCTCTCACTTTTTATCTCTCAGGTTTTTGGCTGAGCTGGCAGTGCCACTAATAAATAGCAACAGATTTTGTGAACTATAGCCTTCTGCTGGACTTCCTTTGTTTTAAAGAAAATTAAATTATTTCTGCTGTGATAAGGGAATTGCCACAAAAATCAGTAAGAAAAAATAAAATTTATTTCATGATAAAAGCAGAAAAAACTGTTAAAAATTTCATAGTTGAAGCTGCTCCTTTCTTTAATTGACTTCTTTTGCTCAGACATTAACTTCTTCATCCCTTAGCCAGTTTGTGAGCTCTAGTAGGTGCGCTGTTCTCAATTGTAGGGAGTTTCTCCTCTCCCAGTTCCATCCTACACATTTTTGTAGTTTGATTTTTATCCTTCTAAATATTTCTTTACCATTTTCTTCAGAGAAGTGTCATAGCTGATATAAATGAGAACTCTAATCATCATCTTTGTGATTTGCACTCCAGATACCATTTAGTCTATAAAAACACTAAACAAAAAAACCCAAAACTAAAATAAGCAAACAACAAAAAACCCCACAATCAAACAAAACCAAAAAAAAAACACCCCCAAAAAACTAAACCTACACACACACACAGAGCCAACCAAAAATACCCAAAGCCCATGCAGATACAACTCATCCCATCTTCCTCATGCCAACCTGTGTATGCTTAGACATTAACTTCAGGACCAACAGGAATAATCTTTCCAATTTCACATTTTTCTTCATCACTGTCAATTTTATCAGCATGTTAGTTGTCTTAAGCTTGAAACATAAATATCTTGAGTTTGGGTATCTTTCCTATTCCTCTCATTCTTACTAAGGTACAGCTTCTTAAGCTGTGCACTGAGTTGAAACTCTAATGCAGGTTCTCCACATTTCAGATACCACTACTGGCCTCTTTTTAGCACATGACAAATGTCATCTTGTCTCATTGCTCCCGGTGTTCTACAAAGATTATTTTCCTAACATCTCTCTCTGCATCTTCCCCCAGTTCCCCTTCAAAGCACCAAATACAGGCAGTTTGTTTTCCGTTTTATAGTCCTTCACCGTCTGACTTCACGATACCCATTATTCTTCATAAAGCAGAAAAAAAAGAGCCATTAATTTTCTACTTTTTGATTTTCAGATAAGCCCTATTGTACTTTCTCCTGTGCTGTCTGTAATGACTGTGAAGTACCTCATTATCCTCCTCCAAGTCACTCATTCAGACTTCTCCAGTCTATGTATAGAGAGCTTAGACACATATATTGCCTGCTATCATGACAGGTATTTCCTATCAGTCTGTCACTGTCATCTCTTGTCTTACACATCTCCCTCAGTGGCTGTGCAATGCTGACAGCATGGTCCTGGTCAGCATCATGGGAGCCTTTGTGCACTTGCACTGATTCCCAGGGAGCCTTTGTGCACTTGCAGTGATTTCCATGTTACTGCTGCTGCTGCTGCTGCTTCCAAGTCTTCCATCACCTGTGTGATTTACCATAAGCATTGAAGTTCTTCATTCCAAAAGGGAAAAATATGGCCTTGTAATTAATTTCCCTGCATTACTGATTCAGCTATTTTTGGTAGTCTGCCCTTTCAGGGGGCAAATCATGCTCTTCTTCTGTGGCCTCAGTTTACTGAAATTGCAGACCACACACATTTCTATTGCATCTAATAAGACTCCAGTATTTTCAGTCTACAAGAAATATTTGTAAATGTCTCAAAAATAATGATTTTTTTTTTAAGGTAAGACCAAACGAGATGATTCAAAGGACATTCAAAAAGCCATTGACACAATCCACACAGTTCTTCATGAGTGATTATTAAGAAAGCTGAATAGTTCTGGGTGAAAGTTAAAGTTACATCATAAGTTAGAAACAAAAGACAGAAGAAAGAGTGTGAGTATATTGGAGTATATTGGAGTATATTGTCAATTTTCAGCATGGCAAAAGGTTAACGTTTCTGTCTCCTCCTGACCTGTACATTAAATGCCATTTTTTAATATATTTATTAATGAGCTAGAAAGTGGGCTGAAGGATATTGCATGTTTCAAAATTTAAAGATAACCAGAAAACTTATTTAGCCGTGTAAAGATTAGAGATGACTTTGAGGCATTTCAAAGTAAAGTGGAATAGTAAGTAAGCAAATGCCATAGTGGTAGAAGAAAGGTGGTATTGGTTAATATGATACATATTGAAGGAGTAATTTAACCGCTTACACTGATGATGTAACTGTTTGCACTGATTTTTCTAAGTATATGCACAGTGTGGTAGAGGAAACTATCTTCTTATAACAATCACATCTTTCCTCGGTCTGCAGTAAAAGGAAAAATCCAAGACTTATGAAAATTGAGAAGTGTCCAGACAAAAATATTATAATACCAGTTTTGCTTTGCTCTGTGATCTGTTTATGTTATGTGGAATTTGGGATGTTTCATTCTAATCTAAAAGTAGCATCCAGTAGCCTGAAAAAGGAGAATTTTTTTTCTCCCTCTCTCCACTTTTGTTATGCAGTCCAGCTATTTCAGACCCATATTGTATCTTTAGGTAACTCCAAACAAAACTGTACTTAGAAAGCCACAGGGCAGTGTGGTTTCATATTTGTTCATATGTATCTGCATGAGAGTCTGCTCTATGTAATCGTTTTTGTCAGTGAACTATTATTTCAAAACCACGGTAATTTATTTACATAAAATATATTCTAATTACAAGTGCCATTTAGGTTGTTTCTAAAAAAATATTAGCAGAAATTCTAATATTAATAATGCTAATAATAATTTCTTAATTTAGGAGAAAAAAAAAAAAGATTGGATTTAATTTTGGGGGAATTTCTTTACTCCCTAAATCTTGAGTGGATAGAAAAAGCTTGTCATTTGAAAAAACTGATGGAGCTTTGGTTCCTCAAGACTATGATATCAGGTTATTTACCCAAATCAGTTACCCAAACTACACTAGAGCTGTCTTTGTACAGATAAGTGAATTATCTTTTTAATATATGTTTATGTATGCACATTCTTGTGAATTGTCTGTAGAGGCTTTTCATATTTAACTTACTTCTATAGTGCCTATTTCTGCATTAATCTCAGTCTCTCTGTCCTCTTCTGTTGTAGTTTTATGACTCTAGACTTTATTGGAGCAAATTATACCACAGCTTCTTCATTGTTCATATTCCTGGAGCACTGTATTAGTTGCAGTCTCTCTATAAATGCATAGAAAGCTCTTACTTTTTATGCCCTGAATCTCTTCTTCCTGGAGCAAGTACGTTGCTGTCTTTGCACAATTCCTGCCATAAAGGTGATCCTCATTTAGTTGTCTAAATGAGAAGGATTTTACCTGAATTAAGAATTTCACCTGAGCTGTGCAACCTAGGAAAGCGTGAAGCTTTGTATCAGACCCCTTTCACTCCAGTCTGTCTAAGCTTGGACTAGATGTCCAAGGAAATTATTTATTTGTCATATTTGCCACAGTAGTCATATCACAGTTGTTCCAAATACTGTACCTAATCTTCTGGGTTTTTTTTTCTTTTTTTTCTTCTGTATCCTGTCTTACTGTGACTACAGTAGTCTGTGTTTGTGCATAAACTGGATTTCTACTCGACAGAACATCTTCTGTTCTTCTAAAGAATGTGTAAACCTCATCAGATTAATAGCAGATAGGATAGGTCAGGACCCTAAAAGATGAATGCCAGGATTTCTTGGATACAATCCATAGCAACCCCATTATGGTCTGATCAGGAGGGACATGAAGTATAAAGATTAAAACTAAAATCTCAAATTCCTTTGACACGGTCCTGTTTTTCAGAAAGGACACAGTATTGCCTTCTGTTTGCCTATCTGTTAGAGTATAGTCTTTGTCCTAAAACTTGGAGACTAAGTCTTACCGATATTTCTCCAACCATCTTACCGATATTTCTCCAACCATCTTCTTTCCTTGGACTTTCTTTCCTTTTAGGATTTCATACTTTTTAAATGAGACACTTTCTTCTTTATAGAAAATTTATTTAGATATGCTGATCTTGTCATGGTAGACACTGTTTAAAGGACATGCCTTTGCACTTCTGTAGATCCTTGGGCTAGAAGTTGTAACTAATCATGCAATTGTGTTTGTTGAGAAATAAGTGTGTGAGAAACTCATAAACTACCAACAGAATGAAGAATTTAGCAAATGTAAATACAGGCAGGTGCTAACACAAAGGCAGGATATCTGGAAATTCACTACAAAATATTTCACTCTGATTTCACTCATAAGTGAAATTCCATTTCACTTTTTACTTACAATTCAAGAAAATTCATATTTTACTTACTGAGAGAAATTTCTTTTCTAAGCACACAACCAAAGACTGCCAGTACCAGTCTGTGAATGTGAACAACACCAGACTACAAGCTGAACACACTGCAGTTTCTTTCTTTGTGGTGGATAGTGCACATTCGTCACCTTGTGTACTTTAGTAGGAAACCATGAAACTACAGACAGTTCACATTTGGAGTAGTGAGTCTTTTCTTGATGTGTTTGCCTATCATAAACTGCCAAGTACTTCAGGAAAAAAGCCATTGTTTTGCACTGAATAATTAATTGCAAAGAAGATGAAGATTAAATGGGAAAGCAAAAATAAAAACAAATTATTTTAGATTTTGAAGTAAGACATACTGTCACTGTCTGATGTCTGCTGTTTTTAAAGCCTGTTAGGTTGAGTAGTAATTCCAGTTAATATATATAGTCCTTTAGAACTGAAAATATTCTTCAATTTGTCCAATTGACTAAATTTTCTCTATGAATCAACAGACTGCTGGCTCCTTTGTTTCTGTTGAATCATTCTGCCATATATGCTTAACAAAGGAAGATGCAATGTCAGCTACAGAAATGTATTGGAAAATTGCTATATGTTTCTAATTAATAATTTCTTGCATTTGTAATTGCACAACAGCTATAGATGCTGGTAAGACCATTTTCTTTATTAAACAAGTCAGCAGCAATATATATTGACTTTTTACATATTTTTCATATAAATTTTGGAAGAAAAAACAACACATGAAAAAGAAACTAATTTCTAATTTTATTGATGATATTGTATTTTCATCAACTTTTTCCTATGTCACTTGAGGACATTTTAATAATTTTGTTACGTGTTCCGTTTTTGTTGTCCCTTGGGGTTTTTTTACCTCTGTTGGATTGATTTGAAAGTTGTCCACTTTTACAAGTAAATTTAAATAGTAAGAGCAGTGTAAAAAGAAATCCAGGAGTGACTCTATTTCTGGGAGGATGGGGGAGTGTCCTACACAGCATTTTTCACACTTCTGAGCAGTGTCCTCTTGACATTCAAGTTGATGTTGAGACAGTCACTCTTTTCCAAGAACTGGTTGCTCAGTCGTTTTACCAAATGGTCACATCCTTAGGAAATGAGAAACGCACACAAGAAGGAACAACTTAGTGTTGACTTCAAAGCCTCTTGTGCTTTGCAAGTTCCTTTATGTTTGGAAAAGTTGAAGAAACAAATAATTTACGGCTTCTAAAGAAAAAAAAGATTAGCCACAAATTCTCTGAATACTGTCATGGGTGGGGAAGTTTAGAGGCACTTAATGCACTGTTTACTCCAGCTATGATATGCAGGTAGCAGGAGCACCCTGTGATTGAATGAGTTGTCTTCTCATGGGGATCACAGCACTTCAGTCACTGTGCCTGCATCTGGGGCCTTATTTTAGTACTTTTACTAAAGCTTTCATTGTGGAAATATGTAATGTACCACTGAAAGCGTTTCACGGCTCCACAGATGAGAAGGGAAAAGTGTTCCTTAGACTTGCTGCACAGATGTGTGTTATCACTCGAGCTTCCTTGTAAGATAGGTCTAGAGTAAACTTCGTGAAGCTACAGCTGGCGATGTATGCACCATGTCCTCTAACTGAAATGTGGTCTGTCTTTGCATATCTTTGTATCAGCTCAAAATTCAGGCCTCTAAGTACATTGTTTATGTCCAGAAGAGTATGGGCGAGGTGATACTGAGTCAGGTCCTAACATGCTGTGGTTTGAGTGCCCACTCCAGGTGTGTTATGAAAGGTGGGCAGAGTGACATGGTAAGACAGAATAAAAAACTTGAGATCCTTGCCTTTTACATTCTCCCAGCAGCGTGAGGCTCAAGAACTCTTTGTATTCAAAATCTCAAAATAGGTGTTTAATCTATGGGTTTATAACTTTATGTTTTAAAACATGCAGAGTTCGGGGTTTTTCCTTGCTTGTTCCATCGAAATTAGTGCTTTGTTTCTATCTTGAATGTGTTTAGGTCTTATTTCCCAGGCATTCAATGTTGTTAAACTTTGAAGAAAATTAAGAGAGAACAATGTCAGCATTCCTATCACAGAATCAGACTTCTCAGATCCAGCTAATGCTCTTTGACTGTGTTTCAGAAGCTGCAGATCAACTTTTTCAGCAGCTGAAACCTGGCAGATTTAAACGAGATTTATAACATCATTTAGTTACAGTGAAATCATTACAGTTCTTTATCATAATTATGAGTGATTTCACGTACCAGCAAATCTCTGCACAAAAGCTTGCAGGATGTGACTGGTATCTCCCTCTAGTTGTCTTCTCTCTCTCTCTCTCTTTCTCTTACTCAGTCTGTTCTCCTCTTTTCCTAGACAATTACCTAATGATGTTGGGAGTAAGGACATTATTTTCAGGATCTTGTTTGCCATTTAGCTTGGCTCTTAGAGATGGAACATATGAAAAATTCTCTTTCAAGAAGATAAAATTTTGTTTCTGTAATCAGCTGGGAAATATCCTGGTGAAGAACTTTTTTTATGTTTTACAGATATACCAAAATTCTTAAATACCTTTTCTCTGATCAATGTTTTGCTGTAGAGTATTGAATTATAAAAAACTATAATAGCATATACAAGGCTTATATAAATCAGTATCAATAAGTATCACCAATGAAATGCTCAGAAATTTAAAAGGTAAGGTTTTCTTCCCTTCTCTGTTGAAGTTGTTTTTTCTGATGAGCAGACAATTATAATATAGAGTTAAAACAGTTTACCTCCTCCAAAAATTTGTCTGTAAAAGTAATAATTCACATTTATCCAGTGCATTTTAATTCTCCATAAGAAAAAAATTGAAGATGTTAAGGCTAATCAGTGCTGAGCTAATAGAGATCTGTTTGTAATTTTATCCTGGATATCTTCTGAAGGCTGAAGTTTCTGCTGCCTTGGAAACTTAGCAAGACTTTATTTCAGACATTGCTTACTAGGATCCAAACAAAAAAAAAAAATCACCTAACTTGATTTGTTTTGAGTAAAACGTGAAAGGAAAAAAGAGCATTCATTCAAGAATTGATATTAATACCATTTACTTCTCTGTGCACACTTTATGTTTAGATGCCATTTATAAATACCTTACTATCATTTGTTAAATTTTACTATGATTTTTACCATGCCTGATGACTGTAACTCATGCATTAAACATGCACACGTATTTTAACAATATTTGCATCTTATAATATGCTTCCTAACGACTTGTCATAGACTCATCAGTTAAACATTTATTTTACAAATGCATTTTGTAATATGCTGTGGTAATAAACTATAAAAAAGGTATCCCACCTTGTAATATTTTCAGATGGATGAATAATGCATTACAAATTCTACCTTCATTTAAAACATGACCTCTATTCTGATGAAATCTGATACATTGTCTGGATTTATGGTGATCACTGAGTTGTGTGAGGTGCTGTCAATCTGCTTTCTGATTAATTTTCCTAGTTGATAAATTTGAATTAATCTGTAAATATTTACAAAATAATATGGTTGGGGTTTTTTTTCAGTTCTTTTATTTTTATCCACCTGATTAATTTAAACCAAATGCACCAGCCCCCATCAAGCTAGGAGCTAATTTTCATTCAAATAATTTCTGGAAATTCAATTCAGTTCTGAAATTGATTATCACAATCATGATTGGTCCTTTGCTGGCTGCCTAAGTTTGTCATATGTATCTCTAAAGAGGCCTGTGCTACTGTCACATCTAATCTAATGAGCTCTGTAAAGATGAAGGGTACCTAATATTGGAAAATTTTATAATAAGCTATTTCACAATAAAAACATATTGTTACTATTCATTATTTTAATTTTCATCTACATCTGATTTTACATACTCTTTTAATTTATGGAACTTTATTCAAACCAAAGTTTTGGTTAAATGGCTATTGCCATCATAGTCAGCCTGCTGTGTGGCTTCGTGAAACATCATGCTAATTTTTTCATTGTTTTTTTAATATGAATTTTAGTACCTAAGATTCTCTGGCTGATTTCTCTCTGTGTGCACATGAATGTGTAGTCTGCAATATTTTCAATATTTTTATTTCACCAGAGATTTTTTTCTTCAAAAGTGAAGCGAAAGAAGGGAATTTGAGGGTTGTTTGGCTGGTGGGTTTGTTTAGACAGGCTATAGAGTATTACAGGTATGTCCATACATCTGGTGATAGAACAAAATGATTGAGGAATTCAGCAGTGTTCTGCATTAGTTACCCTCCCATATCTGAATAAAAACTGAAGTGTCTGGCAGTTTTACTTTTGCTGTTTGCCTGGAAATAATTTTAGGGCGTTGCATCTATGTGATGCTGTCTGAATGTGTGAAGTTAATACAGAGTAGTCTGGTTTTACATCTATTTAACATAAATACAAATGACTACTTCAGGTGCATACTAAGGAGAAGTCAATGTTAGATAATTGGTCTCTTGGAAGAGGGCTTTATCGCACCAGACAATAGAAGGTTACACCTTGTCTCTGCCTTTCACCTTAATAGTCCAGGCTCAAGGGCCTTTTGTCACCATTCATAGTCAAGGCACTTTTAGTCAACACATTGTTGTCAACACATAGTCAACACAGTTTTAAGAGACAAATTATGCAATCTGATTTAGACATCTAATTAGGATTTAATGAATTGTGCCACAGAAATGCCTATTTTTCTCCTTTGATTAGTTCAGATAACTATTTCAGGTACAGATTATAGTGCAGACTTTTTGCATTTCGTATAGCAGTATCACCCACTACCACTTCAATTTTTCTTTCTTTTTTCTTCTTCTAAATAAATTACTGCCTATGAAATGAGCTGGGCTTATTGTCAATTGAGTTTTACCTCCTTAAACTGAGCATTTTAGACTATACGCTGCATAGTCAAACACACTCAGTTAGGACTGTCTAAATTCTGTTGTGGTAGTCTCCCTGCTCATGGAGAGAATAACTAATTCTGTTTCAGTTTGTTTGTTTGGGTTTTTTGGTTTTTTTGGGTTTTTTTAGTGTTTATCATTAGGTGAAAGCAAACAACTAGTTCTAGTTGAGATATTGTATTCGAGTGATGTGGCTTCTATCCTATAGCGTCAAGGCTAGGAAATACTCATTCTACATGGGCTATGTGAAACTTCAGACTACTCATCTAAGTACTGAAATGGGCTTGATAAAGACAAAGTATCTAGTCTTCTGTCACAAATGCTTTATTCATCACGTCTCCCATTCTTTGGGGGGTAATTCAAACAAAATTTGCTGTATTTTTCTATTAAAAAGATAATATGCAGCAGTCCCTGTTTTGTTGGAAAATTTTGCCTGTTTTTTCCTGATGATTGTTTTTCTTAGAATCATGTTTGGTTCTTTACTTATCTTTGAAATTATGAGTTTGACTGTTTTGTTTAATAGGAGTATGGTGACTTCTAGAGTGAATTTTATAGCAATGCTTCTAATGTTTAACTGTTTCAGTGGATTTCCTAGCTTCAGTTGTGCACACTGTTTCTTTGAATACATCAAAATACTGCAGTATCTTGGTAGTTTCTTAGTTGTCAGCTGTTATACAATCTCGTCTACTGTAAGTCACGTTATGGTTGCACACGAAATGCAGTAAACATCTGTATTTTGTGATGGGAAGTTCTTTTGTTAAAGTTTGTTCAGAAAGCACAGAGATTCCACACTTTGCTCTATTTCTTGGCAACTTGTCATTCTTTCACATAAATCAAATATATACGATATATGTGCTTTTGTTATTACTTGACTGTTTCAAGATTTCTGTAGTTCGGATTCAATGCATTCCTTGTGTTCTTGGAATTCCTTTTGTTGATTTCAGTTATAGAAAAGCCTATGAGACCTGCTCTAGAAATTTGTTTTTGCACATTGCATATATCTTTTTATATGTGAACATCCACAAGTGTATATTTACATAGTCAGCTATCATATGCAATCTTAGTACAGATAATAAACTGCAGGATTGTTAATCATGCACCCTTCTCAACTGAACTTTATTAGTCTCTTTCCTTCTACTACTACAAATCTCTGCTTCTCTGCTGTTAATCCTAATGGTAATATTATTTTCTCCATTCTTTTTTTTTTTTTTTAGTTTTGCGTGTCAGTTCTTCTTCCAAATGCATTGTGATTTGTGGGCCAGAAGAGAGAATGTTTGATCCAAAATTAGTGACAATTTCAGTGTCTTGCCCGTTACTGAAGCCAACAGTATGGGCTTTTTATCATGGGTTAAGAGTAGATTCTAGCTGCCTAATAGATCACACACTTGATTTAAGTTGTGGGAGGTTAAGATGCAATAGATTTTTAAACTACAGTATTAATATGCATACAAAAATATTTTAAAGTTATTTTGGTATTTCTAAGCTATAAAAGTTAGCAGACTTCCTCAGAGGTACATAATTTTAAAATTACCTTTATAGAAGGAAAAAAAAGCTCTGTGATGCATTGTAATAACTTTTTGAAGGTTTTAAAGCTAGCTATTTTACATAAAATTCACATTTCCTATATACATGGTGATGTGTTTTTGTATGAAGGTTCTAATGTAGTTTTGTTTGGGAGAATCTGCATAAATCATGTATGGTTTCTTCATACAAACTCACACCAATGAAACCATCAGACTTTTCATATCATGTACGGTATATAACATACATACACACTTACAGTGAGGTAGAGGATGATACTAAAATCTCTTCCCTCTAGGCTTGAAAAATAATCAAAAAGTAGGAGACGCTTTTTGTGCCTTGGGAAAAACAGATCAAGAAATTAAAACTCCAGTCATTACCAATAATCTTAAAATGTATTTTAATGTGCTGCAGCTTCAGTTACCCTCAGCTGAAGCTTCTCTATTTTAGCTTACAGGGTCTTGTGACCTCAGCCCATAGCAGAGTTTCAACAGTAATAGCGACAGCCATCTTGGATAAATGTAAGTGAATTTTTTCCTCATTTCTATAGTTTCTCTCCCTCACATGCACTTTTGGAGTTTTGTTTTTCACTGAGGATCTAGACAGCATTCCTGACAACACTTCTGCTCTGTGCCAAGTAGCATGATTGGCACAAAGTAGAAGTAAAGCAACTAAGTGGGATTTCTTGCCTTTTAAATGTCACAATATCAGACTCATCCTGTGCTTTTGAAATGCCAGTGTTATGGCCATGCAAACTTTATTTTACCTGCAGATAGCTCAGTGGTTGTTTTCATTATCAGCCAGGATTAATCTGCAAAAAGTGAAGCAGTACAAAAATATTTTGGCCATATAATCTTGTTTTAGTTAGTGCTAAGGATGAAATCTAGGATAATTCAGAAAATATTTTTCTAAGGGAAGGTTTGCCTTCTTCAATCAGCTTTATCATTTCAGTTCTGCTTCATGCCAGATTGTGGTAATCCATTTCCAAACTTAGCTCTGTGTTCACTAACTGTTACATAAACCTGGGGCTGGGGCTGGAGCTAGAGCTGGAGCTGGAACTGGAGCTGGAGCTGGGAAAGGCTACACATTTTACATACTGCCTGTGTAACAACTTCCAGAAGTCTAAGTTAAAGAATGAAGGACATCTGCCGACTATTGGTTTATGAAGAACACCAAATACAGCAGTCATGCTTTTTTCAGTAGTTATCATGTTGTTGTAATGGTGAGACAAACAGAAGAAAATAGGAATAGAGTTACTCATTCAGAAAATCCTGCCCTGTATGCTGATAGCCTGAAGAAGCTGTCATTTGGTAGAAACTTACAAAAGATAGCTGGACTTAAATATTCTTAGGTACTTATTCGTGTGTTGGCCTTTGTCCGAATTCAACATTTCTGAATAAAGTAGCATCCTTGGTCTGCTAAATCACTGTGCCACCCCTCCACCTTCTATTTGTTCATACATCTAAATATATATGTAACATCATACCTAAAAGTCCAAGGTTTTATTTACATTTAAAGAGTAGCATTGTAGCTCTGTAGCTACAGTAGTACGTTCTTAATGACCTCAGCTAGCTAAGCACATGGTTGTTCAAATGCAGCCTGTTTTCTTCATGTGGGTTCATAGATATGTCTGTTCATGGACTGTATGAAATGAAAGGCTGCACCTGTGGAGCAGTTAAGGCTAAAACCAGAAAAAGTGGAACTGCCTCCATCCATCCATCTTACACACGTGAGATTCAAAGACTGATACCGGGCTGCCTTGGTGTTTCACCTGCAAACCTGTAGTCAGCTTAAAAAGTCATTAGAATTCAGATCTTCTAGCAAATATGTGGTTATGTTAATACCTCTGCAATAAATGTGAGACCAAATCATATACAGCAGAGCCTGGAAGCTGTGAGAGTAGAAGTACTTGTACTGAAACCAGTTTGTTATCTTGAATTCTTGAATTGTCTCAAAGTTTAGTGTGCCATGTAGGTGGGAGTGAACACTGTTATCATCTGCACACAGAAATCATGTAATAAAAAAAAAATCATGCCTAGAATCTATTCTTTTTGACTAAAACTATATGAATGAAAAAAAAAGGTGTAAAGAATGTTGACTTGGCTACCAGGTCTAAGGAGGAATATACTGAATAATGAAGAATAATTCTTAAAGTTTCTCCGAGGAAACTGTTTAGTTGAAATCTGTGCAAACCCTGAGGATAAGATAAAGTCGTTTTATAATAATTACCATAAATATTAATTTAATTTCAAAAGAAGAGAGGGTGTTCTTACGTTTGGCATTGTAAAGCTGAGTTAACGAAAGAGCTTTTCAACCACTATCAAGAGGAAGTATGTATAGATTTTGAATGTGTTTGAGGATAAAATAAAAGCCCAATTTGTGAGGAATGTCACAAAATCAGCACTCTAATGATAGCAGTTTAAAACTCAGTTGTAGCTACATGCTTATCAAATACCAGTTATTTTGTTGGAGCCATGTATGCCAACGTAAATGCATTTCCACTACAAGCTCAATCCTGTATTTGTTATCTTTTTGACACCATAGTTTGTGTGACACCTCTGTCCCATTAAGTGATGTTATCCTTACGTACAGGAATGATCCCCTGCTTTGATAACTGTCTCTGTCTTGTAACAACATCAAGATTATTGAATTAATAGAATGATAATGCGATTCCATAGATCTTGTTAAAACAGTATTCCCTTCATAAGGGATTCTTAGAGTGTGGTTTATTTCCTATTTTTACTATTTATGTAGCTCTTCCAGTTGTCTTTGAACAGGGGATACAGATAAAAGTTAAAAGAATGTGTTTATATATTTCAAACTTTGGGGTTTTTTACTAGAATATGTAGCATGTTTAGCATTTGGTGTGTATATAAATAATGTGTAAATTATGCATATATAAGTTAATATATGTTTAACTGCCATATCGGGGCTTAGATAGAGCTCATAATTTAACACTTCAATATGTTATGTGAGGACTTTAAAATACAATAGAAATAATTTTGTGAAAATTATGATATAGAAAGTGTGGTGGAGTATACTGGGAAGTTATACAATGTGAAAAAGCTTGCTATAAAATGGTTTAAGATATTAAAAAGCCAGATGCTCACAAATCCAGCCTGCTAATCCTTTTGGCCAAGCAGATATAACATTATGTACTTCATACGTATTAGTAACTTCTAGGAATTTCAGTATCTTTTCTATGTTACACTATCATGCTTCCAAAAGTCGACCCTAGCACAAGAGGCATCTGTGCTCCATAATTAAAAATATGAGAATTTTGTAGAGATACTGAAGTAACAAAGGTACCCACAGTGCTGCAGTCATAAATATTTTGTTACATTATTCTTGTGGTTCTTCATAATTGCCTTTACATACTCACTGTATAAAAGGCAAATAATTGTTAGACTCTAAGAACTAAATCCATTCCCACAGTATATGTTACTGCAAATATGGATTTTATTCAGCCTGAAATCTCCTTCCTTTTAATGTTCCATGGACACTGAAGTCTAGATGGTTGGAGTAAATTGAGGGTTGTGCAGATGATTCTTTTCAAAGATCTGTGTCCTCAATGCTCCAACCAGATTCATTTCCAGAACCCACGCATTGTGCTGTTACCTACAAAGTAACAGGGAGAATATAACTGAGAAATGTCCATTTCTCAGTGCCTTTGCATCCTAAATTGGAAGATTTTTGACATTTTACAACAGTTGGCACTGCCGTTTTCTTCAAAACTCATTCATTTAAGAAACTGCTTCAGGACATCTTACATTGGGCAAAATTTTGCAAGAGTGTGGCATTTGCCACTTTAATGTGTTTGCTGTTCAGAAACTCCCAGTAACCACTGGATTATCACTACTGGCTACAAACAGATAGAGAGACAGATGTGTATATATACTTTTTTTAAGCAGCCCCTAAAGCTTTGCTCCTTCCCAAAGAAAAGGTAGTCAGCTTAAACCTCTTCAGCAACTCTATAAATAAGAAGGTGACAACAGCATGTCCTCTTTTCTATTACCTGGGTGTCCTGTCTGTGTTATCCTTCCATGTGTAAATCCTGCTCTAATTTCTTTGTGTTTGTTGCCACTATTTGATATTTATATAGGGTTCATACAGTATGTAGAGAAAATAAAAATATCCAACCTAATAGTAATCCTTAACTGAGCCAACCATTCTACTTTTCTTCTCCTTAAATATTTTTTTCTAGCCATTGTTATGACTTGTTACAGAGTCTGAATGCCTGTAATTTAGAAAACTCTTCAGAGAACATAAGCTTCAGTTTTCTTTACCAGATTGATACAATTATATTTTTTTGTCCTCAGGAGGATTTTGCCATGGCTGGGAATAGTAACTATTCCACTGAAAAAAGCAAAAGTGTAGTAAAAATTGTGAAATCTTTCACAATTTTAGTGTATCGGTGTCAATAGTAATAAAACAGATGCAGCATTGAACATTTCATTACAGATTCATTAAGTATTCCATTTATAACATTTTTTATTTGACTTTTCAGTACTAAAATATTCTGAAATTTACTATAGTAATTTTGGATCAAAAAAGATGATTTTGAAGAAGTTGAAACAGTCCTAAATATTCAAAACAACATTATTAATATTATTTTTTCAAGGTTCCATAATGTCACATTCATCTCAAAGCAAAACTTTTGCATTTGAATTTCCTTCACTAATATTCTTACAAGAACATCTTGGAAAAAATTTATTTTAAGTGAAAAAAAGGCTTAATTGTTCCTAAGCAATATTTTTAACCCTTCAGAATTGCTTGTGAATCGCAGAAGTTGCTTTTCATGCTATTGACTAATGCTCATGTTTTATAGTTCAGAACTGGATTGTTTTTCTGCCTGTTTGCTATAGGACCTCCAAACCTTAGTTATATTTTGGTCTTGTTTTATGAAACATTAGTTTTGAACTTCCTTGAACTTCTGGATGGAAAATACTTTTTCAGTTATCACTTTTAATTTAAAGACAGATCTCAGTCTCTTACAGACTTGAAGAGCTGTGGAAGCTCTGGTAAAATGTAGAAGGCAGCACATGATCTTTTCATTAGGAGTAATGTAAACACTGTATATACTTGAACTGTAGTGATGTCTTTTGTCAAAAGGAAAATATTTTGGTCATACAGTATTTAAATGAATATGTCTGGGTTTTGGTAAGCCCAGTTCTCAAAACAACCCTCGTTCCTGAGGGAGGTTCTAGGGGCAGTTGTTGTTACTGTCAAACTCGTCACTGAGTTTAGATCATGGATGACTTCAGAGGTGGGTCAGGTGTTTGTGCACAACTGTGCATTTTCTTATGTTTCTAAGATATAGTCAAGTGTAAAAAAAATACTGACTAAGTTTTAATTGTTATGGCAAGAATTCAGTAAGAAAGTAGTAGTGGAAAGCATGTTTTAGCCATTCCATTCCAAAATACTTGTTTTGTTGGCAAATGGCATTATTTTTTTCATCATTAATTATATCTTTGCAAAGCATTTACATATTTTTATTCTTCTGTGTACATGTCCACAGATAATAATTGTCTTTAATTGATGCAGAGGAGGTTTGTGTTAAATAGCCAATAATTTTGGGGACTAAGCAAAGTAAGAAAGTGCTGGAATAGGAAGCGTTGTGGAATTCCCCTTGCTTAAATTTCGTTTAAATATTTTAGGCAAATGTTTGTCAGAAACAAAACCATTTATTCTGCTTTTGAAGAGAAGGATGGGGTAGCTCACTTGCCAAGGTGTCTTTTTGTCCTGCAATTTGCATAACTATTTTTTATCAAGAAATACTTTTATTTCAGTTTATTTCTTTTAATTAAAATTTGAATTAGGTTGCTGTTCAATGCTTACAACTATTATGCCTATATGTATATTTAATGAACATCAGGTTGTGAGGTTTTCTTTTAAGTAATCCAGATAGTGTAACAAAGAAGTTACATCTGTTTTTCTTAGAATAAGTATCTGAATGCCATTAAAATAATCTCTGAGTAGTTTCTAAAACTAAATAAAATTGGGAGGTAAATAGCAGTTTGTACAGAAAATATTTTTAACAGAAGCCTGTGTCTCAAATGTTGGAAAAGGTTCTATACTTACTCAAATTTATGCAATGATGTAAGAAATACTGAATTTTCATAGGCTCAAAGCTTTGTGATCAATTGATTTTGTGCCTAGAGAGACAAATAAAGAGAAATTTTTTTGAATCTATAATTTTCAGGGAAACTGTGTTCAGAGAGCTTTGGAAAGTACTGCTTTATTAAATACTAGGCATTTGTATGAAAAAAAGTGTTGAAAAGAAATAAGGAATTAAAAACTTACTGCTTTCAAAACTAAGGGAGAGGTGTTTCCACCCACTTCTCCGTGTTGGGGCACTGGCTGCTCTCTGAGTTACAGGGAGTAAGGGAGTCGAATTCCTCCCCTGTCAGCCTGAAAGCAGGGAGCAGAACCAGCTGTCAGGCTGCTGCTGCAGCTGGGGGAGCCGCTGGCACTCACCAGCCCAGTGCATTGGGTGTTGGTATTGATCCAAAGCGGAATAGTTGAGAGAAAAGACTGAGTTTCTGGAGCCTGCTGCTTACCCATCAGTCGTGATAAGTGACACCCTTCAGTGCAGGTCCCAGCTGTGATTTCAGGTCCTGCCCAGGTTCTCCCCATTCACTGAGGAAAGGGGAGGTGCGACATGGCCCTGGCCATTGCAGCCTTTAAATGAAAAGCAGTAAACCCCACTTCTGTGTCTTTTCAAAGGAGTAAACATTTTCTGTGTTAGAAGTGTCAAAATATTTTCTTTTTTCTTATTTGCTTGTCAGAACTGCTTTTTTTTTTTTTTTCTTCTTAGCAATATGCATTTTATGTGGTTTACATTAATTCAGACTTAGGCTGTTGTTTCATACAGTGTTCAGTTTGAAATGTGATGCTACTATTTTTGACTGAAAGGAGTTGTACATTCAAAACGTTGTCCCTTGTAGGCTTATTAAAGCTCTTCAGTTCCCTATAAATGTTGCATCATAAGAACTTTAAAAATATGCATTCTGTTTAGTAGTCCTGGATGTGCTATATATGTTTTTTTCTAACAAGCAGTGTCCAGTATATAGTAAATCACAGTTTTGATCATCTTTTGAAAAGATAAGTAATACTTTTATAAACATGTAGTGACATCCTTAACAAAAACACATTTTTTTAAGAAATACCAAAAATATTTTATGGTACGTTAATGAAGATATGTTCAAACAGTGAAACAATGAAAATATTATCAGTATACAAGACTGAAGAAAATAGGTTGCTAGGTGCAGTACCATGGTTATGATTCCTCTTGAGAATGAGTTACCTCAAAGGAAGGTGCTCTGCCAGTTTTATTTAAAGATCTGTACTTAAAAATGACTAATTTTATAGCATGTATTTTCTGTTTATGTGCCTGTCAGTTTTAAACAGCCTTTTATATGCAAATGCACTATGACAATTCTATATTCTGTGTCATTTCGTCACTAGAGTTTTTCATGTTATTGGAATAATCCCTTAGCAGATATTTATAGAGTTTATACTGTTATTTTGACAAATCAGACATTGTTATTAAAGTGATAAAAGAAAGTATTTCTAATGCTTTTTGCATTAGAAGTTCTAAACTTTTTTAAAAAAATATGTATGTTTCCTAGCTCTATTTTAGTAAACCTTTTACAGAAATTGTGTCTTTTTAGTTCCATTTTTTATGCTAAGGAAAATCTGTTCTTGGAACTTGTTTCTAAACAGGTGGATCACTAAAGATCCATCCTTATTGCTCTTTCAGTCATTTCATTGTAAGTGACTATAGCCAGCTGTGTGTTTCATTAAGTTAACTCATGGATATCATATGCTTTACCTGTGCTGGATGTGGCTCTCCTTAGAGATAGATTGTTTGCCTGTAATTATCAAAGCAAACAAACACTGGTTTGTTATCTGTAATATTTGTAGTTTGGAAAACTTGTTGCCTTTTCATGGGTGATATACTCTCAAGGTAACAAGGATTGTAGGATTTCAGCTGTATTGTCCATTTCAGTGCATGCCTAAGCAGTGGCTAAGCATAGAATAGTTTGGGTTTGAAGGGACCTTAAATATCATCTGGTTCCAATCCCCATGCCATGGGCAGGGACACCTTCCACTAGGCCAGGCTGCTCAAAGCCCCATCCAATTTAACTTTAACACTCCCATGGCTGGGGCATGCACAACCTCTCTGGACAGCCTGTTCCAGTGCCTCGCCACCTCACAGTTAAGAGTTTCTTCCTAGATCAAAAATTCTCATCTTTCAGTTTAAGGATGTTTTATCACTACACAAAAAGAACACCGTAATTTCTAAAGAAACCTTTACATTTGCTTCATCCCTAGGTAGCACTTCATATTTTGATACTAAAACTGTAGACTACAAACAAATTGAAAAAAAAAACAAAATAAAGTATTTCCATAGTCTTGAAAAAAACCCCAAAACACTGGCAGGTGACATAGAAAGTCAGTGAAAGGACAGAGACACTCACCTGTGTCTAATGAAGGAGGTGACATTTCAGTAAATGGAAGGTACTTAAATATATGCTGTGTGTTGGCAGTCTCCCAAGACTGCTGATGGAAGTGTTTCTGGGGAAAGGAGCAGTGTATTGAAGAAATGGCTGCTTTGAGCTGTGTTGTGAGAGTGGGACTGGGGACTGACTAACTGCCTGGTGGGAGGCACCAGGACAGCAGAAACTTTCAAATGATACCAGCTGCTGAAGCCATGTACAGCTTTCAGGTCTCTCCTTGACAGATGCTGTGAAGCTGTATTTACCCTAGTTTATCTGCAGCTTTTTCTGTATTCTGTTCTGGATATCTCTGTGTTATTTGAATTAGTGGTGTAAATCTTCTGTTGCTTGAGAGCAACACATGACACATGGGATGGGTTTTCTGCCACTATCATCCTGGAACCCTGTGGCTTTTCAAATGAACTGTAAAAAAGTCCAGATTAATCTTGCCTAACCTAGGGCATTTAACTTTAGGTAGCCTCATTAGAAGAAAAGTCAGTCTAACCTGTGTCTGCAGTAGAAGACAGACACAGATGTAGACAATGCTGGTTTTAGAAGGATGGGACTAGTCAATGGATTTGCACATTATCTTCTGTTGCCTCTAGAAAGTGCCTAGGGCAAGCAGACATATCAGCACAATGCTTACAATGTTATTGTACAAACCTGGCTAAAGTCACTGGTCCATAAGATACTAAGAAATTACCAATGTTAGTGTTCTAATGAGGTCCCTGTCAGGCTGAGGTATCAAATAGATCTAATAGATTGCTTCATGACGTGATACCTTTGTGCATTCATCTGAGACAAAGAGAGGGAGCTTTTGCCATGATAAACTTGTCTGTTACAGTTTATGTTTGCCATTGGATTTCATTTCAGTCCTTCCGTAGTTCTGACCTCTATAAGCATTTTTCTCTATTAGAAGACACTTAGGAAATTTCCTGATTAAAGTTAACAAAAATATTGAGATTTTATTCTGTTATTCACTTTCTGTATTAATTACTTCTGAAAAGACTAAAAAGTATTCATGCAAATAATCATGTCATTGCACACCAGGGCAGATCTGACCACAGTCCTGAGACACGGCATTTGATTTACAAATAGGTGTGTTTGTATGACCAAACAGCAAGACAGGTAGCAAAACAAATTCAGAAATGTCTGCTCTCTATATGCACATGGTTTTTCTTTCTATAAAACAGAAAAAATTGAAATCCTCTTATTCCTATAACACATCACAAGACCATGAAATGCTGCAGTGGTTTCTAGTTGGCTAGAATGTTAAAACACACCTTTGCATTATATACCCAGAAGACACATAATAAGTACTGACAAATTATTCTAAACTGCACTGTTTTAAAAGTTTTAATTAATGAAAGGATTATTTCCAATTGCTATAGAAAGGTCACATATAGAAAGGTTCACGTAAATGTGAAAAAAAGTACACAGCAGTTCCCCAGCCTGATGAGTGATTTCTTGCCCTAGTTCTGGCGTCTCTTGACTGTCACTGTTTCCGTTTTCTTGTGCTGTTTTAATCTGTGGCTGTTCAGTGGGGGACACTAATGGTAATGGTTAGAAAAGAGTCAGTGACTGCATCCTTATTATCTTTACAGCCAGTTTTACCCATTCACTGTCTCACTGTACACAAAATTATTTTCTTATAGTGAAGAGCTCAAAAGCAGATTGCTTCATCTGCTCCAAGAAGCAGATTGTTGGGCTACAGACCTGCATTTCATGATTGCTGGTATGGTCTCCTTTTATCACAAACTGATCGAAAGAGCCTAAAAGTGGACAGATAAGGGATTTTATTCAACTACCAGGCAGGGAAATAGGTGAATTGGATTCATCTCAACACTTCTTGAAAGCCTGAGAATTGTCCACATGTCAGCTACTCTTTGGGGCAAATGATAGTTTTTATTGCTTAAATTTGACTGAGATCCATTCATTTTACCCAGAGGTAGCAGCAACTAACACCAGTTAATCCCTATGCACTCCTGATGAATGTACATAAAGCTACAGAGTACTCGTCAGCTGTGACAGGGCAAATGGAGCACTATCCTATTAAAGACTACTTTGGCTGAGATCAAAAAATGTTTCTTTTATCTCTATCTAAATAATATACATAACATATGCTACTGATATGCTTGGATATTCTATTTTCAATCTTCTGCACCTGCAGCATGTGTCTTTGCCAAGAATCAAAGGAGAGGGGGCAGGATTTGGAATGGAAATCTTGGATATGTTGTGGGTGTCCTGGGCAAGGTGGCAGTGATACCCAAATCATTGTGATCCAGGTAGTCTTACCTCTCTATCTGAAACAGTCCTAAATTGGGGTTTTTACATCTTAGGTGCAAGGGTTACAAGACAGAGGAGCTGTGTAACCCACATGCTGGCCACAGTTTATGCTTTGAGGATGTTTATGTCAGCTGAAGACAGAAAATTTTGTCTGCCATTTGTACCCATATAAAGTTATTTTTATTTTGCCGGTGGTGATAGCTATATGTTGTTGCTTGAGAAATGGTGAGGGGGGAAGGGAAAGGAGAAAATCTTTAGACTAGGAAAAATATGTTTTCAGATGTTCATTTTTAATAAATATTTTCTTAATATCTAATTGATCCCAAGATTAGGCATAGAACATGCTAAGGTGCACATTTAGGCATATAGCAGCATAGACAGATTTTACATGGGCATGCGCAGCAATAGCAGAAAGCCCTGACTCTTCCTGATGATGGGGAGCCAGGTGTTCTAAGCGTCATGCAAGGGAAAATTGGACTGCCTTTCCCAGAACTTTAAGCTCAGGGAAAAGGAGCAGAAGATTAAGGCACAAGAGTGCCTCAATTCACAGAAAAGCATCGACCTAGACAGATGTGAATGTCTGGCAATTATACCTATATCATTCAGTCAGACTCTGGCTTGGGGATTGTGTAACTTTGAAAATCATGCTGCATAGATGCTGGTCATGCATGTTCTAATATTAGCAATCTCCGTATTTCTGAAATAGACCCCGATTCAAATTGTTATGTAAGATTAATAAAACAATTTATGCTATTGGATGTATATACTAAGCACCATCTGTAGGTCATACAGATCTGGTTTGAAAGCATACAAGATATTCCACTTCAAGAGTAATTTTAGTGGCTCCAAGTGGCTACACCTGGGTAGCTCTTTTCTTCTTCACTTCTGTGCGGTTCACTCACGCACTGCTGTTTTGTTCTGCTGTCTAAAGGAAAGGAAGTCTTCTCATCACCAAATGTAACATGCCTACATTGGAAGGTTCCTAGTGTGATTCATGGAGAGAAAGCTCTCAGAACAATTCAAAATTCAGAACATAGCTCAATTTATTCAGTCTGAATTGCCATCTGAAAGAACTTCTCTTTCTCTCTTAACTGTATAAATAGTATATAGACACTCCTCCTAATTTATACTGTTAAAGTGACAAGCTGTAGTTTGCTTGGCTACTGGCTGCATACTTGCTGGCATTGTCTTGTGAGAGGGAAACAGTGCAGATGGATTGGTGGTTTCTGATATCCAAATAGTACAATTCTTCTGGAAAACTAGTTTGGTTGGCAAGCCATATAGTCCTTGGTTTTTCTGTAGGTCTTACATTCTGATGGTAATTTTTTACATGTACTGCAGTTCATTAGAAACTGGACTGAAACCTGAAGTATTATTGGCCATCAAATAATTTCAGACATCAGTAATTCATGGGTGTCACTGATCTGAGGCAAACAGGTATTGTTGCCCTAGAACTTCAAACCCCATTACTCACATTTCAGGTCTGTAAAGCTTTACATGTTGTGTGTTCTTGAAACACTTTTAAACAGGGAAATAAATTTAAGTTTCTGTTTAAATTCTCATTCCTGTAGTATTTGAAATGCATGTGTCAATGAAGAGCTGAAGCATACATTGCTGTATACAGGAATCAGCTATTACCTTTCATACACGTTTGTGTGGCAGGGCTGTCAGAGGGAAAAATGAGACTATCTGTAGCACAATATAGAGGGGTGTCAGTAGCCTTTGATCTTTTCGCTTATCCAGTTCATAGATTTCTGTGTTTCAAACTTTCAGTATTTGTGTGTCTGTTCATTACGGCTTCTCTGTGGAAAAAGTGGGATACCTTGGGCAAGTTCACTTCTTTCCAAGGATTCTCACTGCCTCTAAGACTTGAAAGTGCAATTTGCTGTAAAGCACTAGGTAACAACATAGAATTTGAAATCCATTACTCTGTACTGATAAGGTTTATCCTGAAGAACCTTTATGTACACTGACCATGGCTTGGAAAATGATATCAGAAAATCAGAATTTTTTTTTTCATTCAGTTATAGTATTATATTCAGTGTAGCAAGAAATGGTTTTGCATGACAGTACACATGTAAATGTCAATGCATATGTCATTTACAGTTATCTGGGTGTTCTGTGAGATTCACAGTGATCATGTTAGAGAAAACTGTCTCTGTTACACTAAATAAAATGTGCTTAGTAAAAATTGCTAGCAATTTTTTTTCTAGACATATAATGACATGGTAAGAATACAAAACAAAACTACCAGCAACAAACCATTTCTCAAGCAGTAATATCTATGGGACAAGTGATCTAAATTGG
>JAMPIT010000482.1:2520000-2525000 GCA_026261815.1 Monarcha castaneiventris obscurior
TGGTTGTACTTGGTGAGATTGGTCAACACTTCTTGAAAATATGTGTGCAGTTTTTCAAGGCTTCTGAAAAATGCAAAAGCTTATTGCAGGTGCAAGCTACCTATCTATTTATGACATTAAGAATATGACTTTTATAGGTATCATGTAAAAATATAAATTTTTATGATTCCTGTTATCAGTTAGCTTATAGGAACAATAGATGAATGTTTAGCTTGCAAGCTTCTTTACAGCTAAAGCTGAATTTTTAACGTCCAACAGAAGAGTGGTGTTAAATGCACAGTCTTAGTCTCCACTATTTCTCTATTAAATTGGTCTGGAATAAACTCAGATTTTTTTTCTTGAAAGAAGTTCCATCTTCATTTTTGCAACCATGTTGAAATTCAATCTAATTTCTAATATCAATGTTTTCATTCTGAGTCATAGCTTTTCTTTAATTTGTACATTCATATGCAGTAGTAAAGCAGTATGCAGTTGTTCTTGCCTGAAGTGCCATTTAGATGTGTTAAAGATTGTTTAGATATCTGTAATTTTACTTAGCAGGTTTTATAAACTAATCCAATGAAATGGGGAATAGCCTGCACAAAAACATGAGAAACTTCAAAATATGATGGACCTTCCTTCTGGGTCCATCATGGAGCCAACAGATTCCTGTGTTCTTGGGCAGCTGTCCCGCCCATTGTGTTTTGTAGGATTGCATACCCAGTCATCTTTATGGCAGAGTTAGGACTTCAATGTCTTTGAGGATGCCATGTAACAAATAGGTTGCAGTCATAAATCATGTTTCACTTTGTCACTTCAGTTTTGCTTGAGAGGTTTAACCAAGAATTTTGGGGTGTTTGTAGCCCACTCAAAGGAACCATCCTGTCTCTTTACGGGGTCGCTCTACCTGAATTGATTTTAGATACATTGAGAGGTTTCTATGAAAAATAGTGAGAGATTGCCTCTCTGCTACATTTTTGTAAAATCAGATTGGAAATCTTGGAAAACACAGACACTAAATCAACGAAATATACCTAATGCCTATAATTGGCCATAAAATAGCAGGTATCAGATAGTCTTCCAACCCAGATAGCACAGTAGCACTATGCCAGTAAGAAATAAAGTACAGTCTGGTATATCACTGAAGGCTGTGAAATGTACCAATTTATATTACCTAATGAAAATTAGAGAAATATCTTTGCTTAATGTGTTCTGCTAATGTAAATTTCAAGCAGTTTTCAAAATGCCTTGTCCTTTATCTGTGGGAAAGAATGTATGTATCAGGTATGATACACAGATAAGGATCATCACATAAAATTGTTTTAAAGGCAATATTATCTACATAAACCTGTATTTTTACTAATGATCTTGACTGCCAGTTTTTTTCATGCTTCTGTCTATCATCCTGAAAAATAGGAACTGTTGAAAATTACAGGAAAAACAATTTTTTTGAGAAAAGCTGTTAGAATGTATTGCAGAGCAGGTATGTCTCCAAGTATAAGAGCATGTATGCAGTTAGGGAGATTCAGAGCAGATACTACAAAAGCTAACAAAAATATGCCTGGTGAAGGGGAATCTGTATTTCAGACTAAGGAACAGAGGACTCTAGTGGTACCATGAGTCTTGCTAAACTTAGTCTTACAGGCTGGAGTCTTTAGCACAGAGTATGAATAAATCAGTGCCAGTTAGGTTGACTTTCACTCAGTTTAGATCAAAATATTAATATTTCGGTACATATTAAAAAAAGTAAGCATGTAAGTGTTAGGAAAGTTCTTGCAGGGTTTGAAAGTTAAAGGTAATGGTTTAATTGGGAAAGCGTCCATCTTCCTCTCTGCCTTCTCATATCTGTGTGACATGTAGTAGTTGAATAGCATCACTGAGACATAATTGTCACAAGAAGACAAATTCAGATCTCAAGTAAACAGAGGAAATTCTTGGTGACTTCTGAGGGAATTGAATAGTGACTCCAGTCAGTGAATTTTGTTCTTTGCTCCTGCCTCCCAAAGTTGTAAAAATCTGTTTGTCTTGCCTTTAGGACTTGCTAAACTTAAAATAAAACATTAAAGTGTAGAGGTGTGGTGTTTCCAGTGCTACAAAACTAGATGTTACAAAGCGTAACAAGAATTAATGCTCTGAAAGTTAGGTGTCTACTCAAAGTGAATGTGCACTCCATGGAGAGAGACAGGCACATTCAGAGTGTGGGTTTAGTTCCATGTTAAAATAAATGACTAAACTAAATCAGATAGACTTTGCTCAGGATTTCTTTGTTCTGTTGATTATGGAGGGAGTGCGGGGATAGATGAGCTTAAACTGCTCCCCACAAGTTTCTGAGTGGAAATCTGATCTTTTCCATTTGTATTTTTGAGTAAAACCTTCAGAATTTTTCTTCTTAAAATTCATTTGATGTTTGCAAAAAGATTATCAGACTTTTTAGCAAAGGCTGGTATGTTTGCTTTCAGACTCGTAATTAGTAAGTGTTTTAAGGCCATAGTTTATGCTGTGATGAATTGTGTGGAAAGTGGTATTCTGCGTAATATTATATGAGGTAATTTCTTCTAATAGTAAATTTCAGCAGACTTGTGTTTCTTTTTTCCTCTGTTTCATTTATACAAAGTCTTTTGGGATAGGTTCAAGTAATAGAAACATTAGAAGAGTTTTTCCTCTTAAAATTGGCTCATGATTTAATTTATTAATAATAATATTATTTTTGCTGATTTACAGAGGACTGGAATGTCCCGCAACATCTCACAAAGCACTATTTATATGCCAGCTTGCTATTATATACAGAAAAAACATTTGAATTTTGCTAGACAAGCGAGTGGCTGCTTTTTCATGAGTGGAAAGCCTGGCTTGCTGACAGCTGTTCGACCGTGTCCTGGTTAGCTGGAGCAATGGTCTCACGTTGTGCCTGCCACAGCGCTCGACAAATACCTCAGGCTCTTTCTTAGGACTTTTCTCTCCTACATACTGAGTGAAACATATTTGCTGTGTCTTTCCAACTCACACAAATATTCCTGAGAACATGTGTGTATGTGGGTGTTTATGCATTTGCAGACACTTGATCTCAGTGTATAACAAGTGGAAAATAAAGCCATTTCCAAAACAGCACCTACACAAAAATGCATTCCTAGAGTTTAGTGAATAAACTAACAATCTAACGCCAAGGTTTCTCAACTTTCAGTTTTCAGTTAGGAATGCTGAGAACATGATTCTCTCTGCAGAGAGCAGGTGACTGAAGTGGCAGTCCTTGCTGTGTACTCTGATATGTCCATGACATTTTATCCCTGTATAAATCAGACCTTCTTAAAAGACTAGCTGATCAAGAAAGTTCTTCTTCTACTGAAGTGATGTATTATGCAAAAAATTTTTTAGGCTAAGTGTCTTTATTGTGGAAAACATTTACTGCTTAAAGATACTTATTTTGCTGTCTGCCTTAATCATATCCTTTGAAACAGTCTCAATAGATTTTTCTATTCGTAACATTATGACACTTGATAAGATGATTGATTATGAAGTGTTGAGAGCCCTGCCATGTGATCATTTATTTTTAAATACACATTTGTACTAGCCAATGCTTAAATTTCTTGCAGGAATACATAAGAGATGTGAAACATAAAGCTTGAGTCTGATCGAAACTGATGCCTCTGGAAATAGAGTGCCACAGTACTGTGGCCTTAAAATAACAGATTCTGACTGAAACTGGAACTTTGCAGTGATAAATACTATGTAAAAAATTATGGTCCATCTTTGGTACAAAATAAAAAAGATGTACTGCTGTAGTGCAGGCAAAGTAAAATGTGTTTGACGATGATATCTTTCTTTCCCTGTGCAGGTGCCTGTGTCAGTGGCCATGATGACTCCCCAGGTGATCACCCCTCAGCAAATGCAGCAGATTCTCCAGCAGCAAGTGTTGTCTCCGCAGCAGCTTCAAGCACTTCTCCAGCAGCAGCAAGCAGTTATGTTGCAGCAGGTAATGTGTGTTACCTGCTTTGGACTGTTAGCACAGGGCATTCACACAAATGTCAGCCAGATTTTATGGGTCTTATTTTGTAATATTTCTTTGCTCATTACACCGAAAAGAATGAAAATAAATGTGAAATTTCTCAGTCTCTAAATTTATTTTTTTTAATTGCAGAAGTATAATATTGTACTTTGAAACATTCAATAATATATTAAAATCAGCAGCAGCAGCAGTGGCAGATGCATTACAAATACCAAACAAATTGATGTTTAAATTTTCAAGCGCTTAGGCACATTTTAATTGTAGACCTGCCAAAGGAAGTGCAAATAGAGTTGTAGATAATTGTTGCTTTAAAATTCATAACACTGTAGTGCTCCCTTTAGTCACATAAATAGTATGCAGTTATGAAATTTGAACTTAACAGCTTGTTTCATCAAGGGAAAAGGTTTTTTATTTTGTTTTTTTACATGCTAAAAATTTGTCCCAGATAAGGCTAAAAAGAAGGAGGAGGTTGCTGTTCCTTAGCACAAAATCTATCAGCTAATTGAAAAATACGTGAACTTGTTATTCATACAATAATGATAGTGTCAGTGATCAGTGCCTTGGTGTAATGCAGAGTGGATTTTTGGGTGCATGCTTAATTGTCATACAGAAAATGATGTGTCTGTTTGTCATAGTCATAGCTCAATCACTGAACTGTATGTTTAAACATTTTAATATCCAGTACCATGATCATTACAGGCAATTCACCTTCAGTTGTGAATCCAGCATCCTGCTAAGCAGATTGACAGATTAATTACTTTTTTCCCCTCAGAATCAGACAGTGTTGTTTGGCCTTAGTGACTTGTAGGTTTCTTGCAAGTGGATGAGTGCAGCTTCTGATTTGTTTTATAGGACGTGTGAGGAACTTAGGTATAGTTATTTGAGGAGTTAATTTGGCTCTTGCATTCCCTTTAGAATACAGATTTTCTATACCCTTCTGTTTAGGATATTTTGGAATCTGCATTGGAAAATTTCAGAACCGCCTTGGAAAAAAATGTATGTAGATCTGCCTCTTCAA
>JAMPIT010000482.1:2527500-2537500 GCA_026261815.1 Monarcha castaneiventris obscurior
ATTTATTTTCCTTTCTATTCCTTTGTATTAAACAGGTTAAATAGAACAACAAGTTTTGAAGGTGGTGATTCCAATAGTAATGACTGTGACTGACAAATAACAGTAAAGATTTTTTGGGAAAAAAAATTCCTTTTGTCACTTTGATCAGGATTTCTCAATGATGAAAATGAGCTGAAACTCTACTGCTTGAAAGAAAATAGGGCACTCACTTTTGAAAAGTAAATTAACTTGGAGATAAATGCTGCTTACATTTTTAGATAAGGTCAAAGTCTTCCCATCTAAAGGACTTTGTCTATAACCTGTGAGGTATGTGTTTCTGTTTGTTTTACCATAGAGAGCTGAGCTAAGTGTCTGTCATAAAAATTACACAATAATCTGATCTCTGTTACCCCAGTCCTGAAATGAGCATTGTTTAGACTATGTTCATGACAGGTAACATTATTTTTAATTGGTCTTTATGCATGTAATTAGTTCTTCCACCAGATAACGATTATGAAATCGAAGCCTAAGAAATCAGATGAGCAAAAGCAGAGTGCACAGTATATAGACAACAGTCTAAAAAACCCCCCAAAACCCCAGACCAAAACAAACAAAAAAATAAACCAAAATGACCAGAAAATAAGAATTAAAAATAAATACAATAAATAATTACAAATAAATGTGTGAATTTCATACATTTTGTTGTGTAAAAAAGCTATGACACAAGCACATCTCAAGTTGTAAAAGCTACAACAAAAGCAAGTCCCACTACACTAAATGGAATAGCAGTGGGGAGACAAGTTGATTCATAAACTGGGACATGAGAGACTGGTAATGCTGGTTTCTTTTTGTGTGATTGGCTTGGACCAGAGTTGAAAAAAGCATGAAACACAACCTCCCTCCGAACCGCTTTACCTTTTGCAAACTCTTCTTGTGCCATCTGTTGCAAGAGAAATTCCTCAGGTTTTCTCTCACATTAAGCAATCCCCATAGATTTCTCTCGGCACTCCTACCCAATTGCATTGATATTCATTATTTTAGTGCAACACTCATTCATCCACTTCTAGTACAAAAACACAGAAAAAAATCCCTTTTTAATAGTTCGTAGGAGTAAACAGTTCTTTTTAAGACCTTTCTTTTACTCAAAGAATGAAGCCCAACTGAACCCATGACAAAAAACATTAATACTAAAAAAGTAAGAAAGTGCAAAATTTTAAAGTTAAAATATATATTGATTGTTATTGTTGAAGTAAATTAATCTATTCTTTTCTTTTGCCTTAATGTTTTTTCACTATAGTGAATTACATCCAAGGATTTAATTCTTCCATTTTTAAATTAAACCTTCAGAATTGAATTAAGCTAATACATGCTAGATGTGGTAAAAGTATGTTTTTCTCCTTCTACTGTGCTGCGAGAGGTATAACATAGTTATGCAGAGGGATTTACATGTGTAAGGCAAATATTTTTATATGCATCCATTCAGATTACTCAGTTACACGGATGGCTAGAACACTGAAAGGAACACAGGGGTTTCATGTTTGTAAGTTAGTGGTCATAAAGAGTCCCGTAAACCACAAATTATTATTGGCAAAGGGTTTATGTTTGATAGTGTGAAAAGATACATCTTACAAGTACAGCTGTGAGGTTTGCATATACAAACAGTATTTTATTCACTTACAGTTTCTACCTTTAAAGAACAGGAATGTTTCCCATGTTTTCTTGATGGTCAGGTATCGCAAATAAGATGCAGTAGGTGTTTTACATCTGTTCTGTGACCAGGGCTTCACTATACCGTATCCAAAACCAGTGGTTTGCTGTGAGTTACTTCCATGTCTTGCTGCGTTGATGCTAGTTAAATGCAAAGAACTGTAAATCACAGCAGTAAAAAACCCCAAACAAAGTAAACAAACAAAAAACCACCAAAATCCCAAGTTCTGATCAGTCCATGTTGGAAAGGAAAAGCTTGCATGGATGGCTTTTATAGCTGATAGTTTTATTAAACATTTACTGAAACATAAAAGTAGAGTAGATTGAGGTGAAAACAGTTACAAAAGTAATACCAAAATCCCCAAATTCTTGGTATTTGTAAGTTTCAAAGCATATCAATATTTGACCTTTTTATTATAGTCCATAATTTTTATTTTACTCTTCTTCCTCTTTTTGATCCCTTCCCCTTTAATATATTTTGTAGAAGGGTATTTTAAGGGTTGTCACAACCCATGAAACTTCAAAACTTACCCTACTTTTACATCCAGACTGAAATGTCTGTCAGCCATTTTACAAGTCTCTTGTAAAAAGAGAGTTGGACTTTTTTAGACACAGAAGAAACCACAAAATTGCCATAATTTACAATTAATTACAAATCCGCTTATTAACTTTATACTTTTTAAGTGCCTGCCCTTAATCCTTTTATCCTAAAAGGCAGCCTTTCAGGGTCCTCCGAAGAAGTGATAAAATTAACCAGCCTGAGCCTAGAGAGAAATTTCTTTCTGATTTCAAAAAGCCCTAGGTGAGCTAGGCAGGCTGGAGGCACAGCTCCATCCGCGGCAGAAGGCGCTGCCCAGCAGATGCCCAGACGGGCAGGAGGTCCCTGTCCATGGGACAGACCTTTGCTGCAGCTGCTCCCAGCCCTCCTACCTTCACTCAGCTCGTGGGGCAGCTCTTACTCAGCTCTCACAGCACCCAGGGTTTGATGATCTCAAATGAAATTTCTGTCACTAGAAGATGTGATATCTGATTACCTAAACAGATGGTTTTATTCTTGGTTTTTGTTTTTTTTTCAGGACAGAATTAGATTATTTTTTTCAACAGGAGGAGGAAGGGAAGATTTTGAAGTAAATAATGTGCTTTGTATATCATGCCACCTAAATTAATACATTATTTCATTTTGATTTGTGATTACATTTGCAGGTAACTGTTATTTATGACACTAAAATGGGGGTTTTGCAATATTGCTGGAACATACCTCATGAACTCAGCAGTAATTACTTACTTTCATTAAACAATTACAACCAGTATTACCATCACTCCTGTTGCCCATCTCTCTAATGCAATAAATTATAGCCTGGCTTCTTTGCTTGCTTCCTTAAAACCTAGGTTTTTGCTACACAAATATGATATAAACTCCAGTTTAGGACTTGCAGTCAACTCTTTTTCACTTTTTTCTTAGCTGAGTTTGCCAATGGGCATTGGTACCTAAGGTAAAGAAGCAGGACTCAAAGCAGTAGTCTAAAAATGAGCTGCTTTCATGATTATAAAAAAAAAAAAAGAAAAAGAAGTCCCCTCCACCCACTTTGTTTCCATACTACATCCAGAAATTGCTATTTCTGTAAATAACTATTAATCTGTTTCTTAATAGCTTTCAATACTTCATAGTGAGATAGCTGCTGAGAAATATTAAGGAACTTCCTGTGCTGTTTCAAAATTTTTTGTTGAATCTGTTTTAGTAGTCTGTATGTTCTCAAAATAAGACATTATCTAATAAACAGATTTGCCAATCAGGGAAAGACTGTCTTTACATCTTTCTACTCTATCTTATTTACCAAACAAAATATACTCAGTGAAATTTTTGAATGAACAAATGCTTTCTAGTACTTCTCAGGACCATAAATGTGAGCTCTTTCATTGGAGAAAAAAGATAAAAAGGTAATACTTTGATTCAAACAGCATCGGCATTTTGAATGTTTTGCATTCCAGCAGATCTAGATACCATGACCATGTGTTACCTAATTTCAGTTGTTGAAATGAAATACAGAAGCCAAATTTTAAGATACTTCTGGAACAAACCATGTCAGGCTGAAAAACCTGGTTTTGAAATCACAAGGTCTCTGGGCTTCACATTCTTTTCTGCATTTAATCTAGAATTCTTCAAAAGTGGGATGTCAAACTTAGAAAGTCTGGCAGTGACAGAAGGTGTATATATATTTCTGATGAACTCTTCATCTTTCAAAATCTGGATTTCCTATCTCAGCTGCATGTTCAGTGGCAAGATAAGAGAATGCTCACAGCCCTTCTCTTGCCTGTGTTTTGAAGTCTTTACTTCAGGCAGAAGCATATTGTACTGTAGGTTTCCATTACTTGATGCAAACTTGAGCCAGACAACCCTAACACATATGTATGAATACATTCAACAAGACATTGCTTTTGTGACCTAGGATGAATCCTGGAAACTACAAGTTTCCAGGCTGCAAGTGGAGTAGAGAGCAAGTTTAAGCTCTTTTTTGTTTTATGTTTCTGAATTTATGGATTTATGAATTTATGAATTTATGTTTTACTACATGTTGATTGTGCTGGTAAAACAGCATCAGCTTTATTGTTGGCATTAATCCATTAATAACACTGAGCTCATTATATGAAACTCTTTATTTTGTTATATTAGTGGGGCTCTCTTTCATTTTATAGCTGGCTTAAGTCCTGCTGAGATTCAGCAGTTATGGAAAGAAGTGACTGGAGTTCACAGTATGGAAGACAATGGCATTAAACATGGAGGGCTAGACCTCACTACTAACAATTCCTCCTCTACTACCTCCTCCACCACTTCCAAAGCATCACCACCAATAACTCATCATTCCATAGTGAATGGACAGTCTTCAGTTCTAAATGCAAGGCGAGACAGGTAATTTTGATGAGATTTCAACTGTGCTTATCCTTTGACATAAAGCGGTTGTATAACATCTTAAGTCACATTATTTCAAATCAAAAAATAGAACTTAATACAGGTTACTTAAGAGATCATGGAGAATCTGATTTTCCAGAATCGTTTATCACTAGGGCATAATTTAAAGTAATGATGTCTAACTGTGCAGGCACAACAAAATTACCTGTGCGTGCTTTTATTACACGTGAATTTATGCTAGTTTGGGTAAAAGTTAGAAATCACAGAATCAAGTGGGCTGGTGTAGAGGTGTAAATGGACATATGTGGGCACTTTTGTAGGTGCATAGTTTCATTCATATTTAGCACACCTGGCAGTCAGGCCCTTACTGTTGAATCACATTCCTGTTTTCATTGACAATGTACATCTATATGAGTTGTAAAGGCTCTAATTCAGTGCAAAGGTTCTGTATTAAAAATGCTTCAAAACAGTATATTAAAGCAGTTCTCATGTTGTTTGTTTCTTGTGAAAAGAACCACTGAATTTTCTTTCTTTTATGCATGATAGTAATGAAGTTGACATATTTCATACAAATTTTCAATGTTGTTAGTGTCATACAGTGGAATTCCACCATATGGATGAAGTTAAAATCATTTTTCAGACACACTGATAGATATTATTTACTGTTCCTTGATTTCAAGTAATGGATTAAATGCAAGAGTATGTAGTATCTGAGGCACTTACCAGTAAATATATTAGTGTAGTCAGATCTAGGTGATCTCAATATAAGATGAAATTTAATTGTATCTATATAACCTAAATTGTAAATAATTTTATTTTCAAATATATTTTCAATTTAGTTAATGCTTATAATATGAGACAATGATTTAAGTGTCTCTCATCCTCATGTGACTGTGATAACAGTTTTTCATCATTATTTTGTATTATTTAAAAATCTGAATACATTTATAGTAATAGTTTTAGTTAGTATTACTTTTGTGGTTATATCTCACAGAATGGTTCTTTGCTTCAGGATGTTTCCCACATCCATGGAACAATTACCTGAATTTCTTTGATAACTCATCATGGATTAAACTATTGCAGAGGTTCCAGAAAAAGGCATGGAGTACAGCTAGGGATTTTAATGAAGCTAAATAGTTAAAGAAGGCAATGCTTGTGAACAAAAATATTTATTAATGGAAGCAACTTTATTTTTATACACATTGAGCAGAAAATTCAAATTTTTTTTTTGAACATTCTCAATATTCAGAAATTCTGACTGTCAGTCTTCAATATTTATACTCGGAATTGATCAGTTCTGAGTGTATTTTTTATTTATAGGTAAATGTTACACCAAGGTCATATGGCATAATTAGCATACGGTATTATACAGTCATCTTATTTTTTCATCCTTTATTAACAGTCATCTTTGGCTCTATTTCTTCTCTAATTGGAACATCATCTAGCCTTGGCAGTTGAACTATTCAATAGAACGATTAAATTTTTCTGACTGCTCTGAGCTAAATTGACCTGTTTTGACCTGTTTGTCACTGATCGTAACCTGACAGGCGCTAGCAGCCTCCAACGATTATGGCTTTTGAGATGAATCTGATGCCTTATTCTTTTGCTACAGCTCGTCACATGAGGAGACTGGGGCCTCCCATACTCTCTATGGTCATGGAGTTTGCAAATGGCCTGGCTGTGAAAGCGTTTGTGAAGATTTTGGACAATTTTTAAAGTAGGTGGATTTTTATTCATTGGTAGAAAATTGTTCAAGGCAAGGGAAAGTGCAAGATGGCAAACAAAGTTTTACTGTAAACCATATCAGAGATTTTTTGGATGTTTCAAGCAACTGGATAATCGAGGCTATCGGCAGAGGGTCAAATTGTTATCCTTTCTTTCATGTTGAACACTTTTGCAGGCCTTTCAATAGCACAGTGTTTAATCCTCTTATTATCCTTTACTGAAATGGAGCCTCAGAAAATTTGAAGAGATGCTTTAGATTTTATATTGGATAGTAGGAGTATGAAAAAGCACATTTTAAATTCTGACAGTTTGTGTGAAGTGGGAATTACTGTGTATAGTATAAATAAAAAAGCACAAAGGACTAAGCATGACCATTTAACTCTCACTTGCTAATCTGTTTTTGCTTTTATTCTTGCATGTGCACAAGGTACATAGAAAAAAACCCATAGTGTACAGGTGGGTTTGCACCTTTCAGGACTGAAAAGTGATGTCAAAAGTTTTCCTTTTTCAGCATTTGGTTTAGCCAGCTATTTTCTAAATCAGAGCATTTAGGAAATAACTGACACAGCTTTTCCTTTTCATCTGCAGCTTCAAACTGCAATGGGTTTCTGCAATTTTTCCTTTTTATTTATTTCAAAGTATTTACTGTTATTTCTGTGTTCATTTGAATTTTCAACAACAGCACTGATTTGCTACCTATGTACATTATGGACTGGTCTTTGTTAGAAGAGCCATACTCATTTGGCATGCAATAGATCTTAATGGAAAGCTACAGATAGGCTTATATAGATGAGTAACTTCAGGGGCTGAGACTCTTATGTTGTCATGGTGCAGCTAACAGGGTGAATGAACTGTTTCATGCTTCATCAACAATTAAGTTAATTAGCTCATTTGAAATTGCACTGCTTTGTTGCCAGGATGTTGGCAGAAACATCAAAAAGATGTGTTTACAAATGGCAAACTACAGGGTATATAACAGAAGCACCTTAACAGCAGACCATAACTACTCAGTATCACAATAACTTTTATAATAGAATTATAGCAATACTATTCATAAAGTATTTTCAATGCTTTTTCTGTCTTTCAGTTTTAAATTAAGTAACTTACACTGACTTGCAAATTGTATGTAGGTATCACTCCTGACAAATTTTTGTTTATTAGAGCATTAAGTGGAATGTCAAAACAATGGCTTATTATTAAAGAAAACTGTATAGGATTTAAAATAACCTGATTTACATAAGTTTGTATTAAAAGGAAAATGAAATCTCCCAAATTCAATGTAGTGTTCTAAGTATTATTAATAATAAGAATTTAAACTCATTTAGCTTAAGCATTTTCCTTTTCAAGAAAAACTACATTTCCTGAATATGTCCATCCATCTAGCCTATAGTGATGCTAATTCTTTGGGCAGACTTGCACATCCATTGTGTCAGGTCTCTTGTTATAATCCATGATCAGTAAAACCATTTTGATTAAGGCACTGTAGTGCTAGGTTTACAGATACTCTTGCTTTCCTGAACCAAATAACCCTGGAAAACGCAAAAGTGACATATAACATCTTGATAATTCTGGTGCAGAGCCAATCAGGGTTTACAGCAGTGTCATGGCTTTTTGTCCTGTACGTCAGGAGAAGAAGTTTGAGAATATTTTATTACTTCTTCTTTTCATTCAAGTCTGTTTACTGTGCCCTTAAAACAAATGAGAAGTCCTGATGCTGAATAGCAGTTTGTTTATGAAATAGAAATATTCCTTCATTTTACACTAGCATTAAGATAGAAATCAATACATAACCTTGCATTAGATTCTTTAGTACCTTTTCATGTTCACACTAATGCAAAATCCCCATTACAATTAAAAAACATTTTCTTTCAATTAAATATCAACTTTTAGTCCAAAGATTGACCATTTTTCCAACCCATTAACTTTATAGAGGATGACAGGACTAATGGCTGTAGTTTTCAAGGCTTTGCTCTTAGTCTAATCTTCATTGCGGTGTTTCAGGTTCTTTGACTTGAAACAATATGATACCTGTGTTAAGAGAGTTAATGCAAGTATATTGTACCAAAATGAAATATTAATGAGGTACACTACCCCAGTCTAGTAGTCTGTATTTCTGTAATATGCTTATGACAACTTTGAAGAGTGCCTGGCTTATGAAGTGAACTGCAACTTCTGCTCAGAAAATGGTTTACCTCGAAGCTTGATCTGAAAAAAAAAACAAGCAGAGGCTCCAAGAAGGAGGATTAGGAAAACACCAGCTTGGCTTCACTCTACTAGTAAGGGAAATTATTTAGGATGAAGTGACAACTTTCAATAAATGACTTGAAGCTACAAAAGCCATTTTCATGGTCTTTTTTTTTTTTGTCCAATATGAATTGTTTCTATTTTTAAGATAATTTGAGGGCATTCCAATTAGCTACAATTCTTTTCAGATATTCTGAACGGCTCAAGGAGTTTCGCATTAAGTGAAACTAGTTTAATGCTTGGAAACATATGCAATGGTTTCGAGAAAGTACAGCAAATCATCATAGTAAATTTCTGTATGTGTAACAAAACCCAAACCTGCATCTTTTCTTTGGTATCCCTCAACTACAGACACAAACCCACGGTTTATATTTCTGTCTTTGTAAGATGGTATTAACTTGCAGTTGCTCATGCATGCAGGATCAGTTTGACTGGTCAGTAAAAACAGCTTTTGGCTTAAAAAATACTTCAAAATTTAAAGACAAATCAGAAAATGTCATTACATAGCTAGAAAAAAGATGACAAGATTTAAAGGAAATTCCAGGCACTGACATGATTAGAAAAGTGTCAAAATGCTTACGAAAACTCAGAACTTTGCTGTGAAACAAGTGTTGACAGAAACCAACCATTTTCTGGTCTCTAAGTGAGGAACCCAATAGATGTCTCAAAGCATATAATATAATTCTCTGTGATAGTTTTTTAAATGTCAGAATGCAATAACATATAACAAAACTTCAGGGTATTTTGTCTGCAAAATTAATTATCATTCCATTGGTCCTAAGTCACTTTGAGTAGGAAGGATTTGACTTTTTGTGCTTAAACCAGAAGGTTTACAATAAAACATTCCAGCCAGCAGACAAGTGTTCTTTAACCTGCATGTGGCAGACGCCAGCAAACATAACACAATCTTCAGTACAAAGACTGGTAATGTTTTCATCTATAGAGACAAGGGGGAAAAAATCATGCTGGAGAAGATAGGCCAGCTTTCCAACAGATGTTTATATCTGGGGCACAAGAGCACGTTTAAAAGTCTACAAAGAATAGTGACCAAGCATCATAGTCAGGATGACAGAAACAAAACCATATAAAGAGATAACTTAATGAAATATAATTAGTGCCATATAAAAATTGCTGGTTCTTATTTTTTTTCCTCTTTCAGCTGCAGAGTGATATATACAGCATTATGTACTTTCTTACTTAGTACATTGTCGGGATTTTTGGTCTTTGACTAGGTGGTATGGCTGTAAAATGATGACCTCAAGAATCTTCTTTGAACTTGTCAGATTGGTGTTTCTTTTGGTGACAGTGCCACCATCTCTCAAAACTAAGGCATCTGACATAATCAGCTAAATGAATAGTGACAGCTAACATTTTGTATTTAAACTCCTGTCAGTGTTTAAACATAAAAAGCTTGATGCAAAATAAATCAAACGCCAC
>JAMPIT010000482.1:2540000-2547500 GCA_026261815.1 Monarcha castaneiventris obscurior
ATAGAGGTTAATTGAGATGGGTAAATGTCCACTAGAATTTTAGTTGAAATTATCTCTCTTCTTTCCTCTAATGGTGCATTATCTTTTGCTTTGCAGGCTCCAAATCTGTTTGAAAAAAAAAAATACATTTTGACCCACTTCAATATTTATTCCAGCATGTTTCTAGAATATATCATCCCCTATCTACCTCTTTTAGAACATGCTGTATTTTTTATATTGTTCTGTTATCAATAATACATTCATTTCAGTCTGCTTTATAATGCTATGTGTAGTTCATAATCTGCCTCCTGATTTCCTAATGTGTTGCAAATATAATCAGGAGAAAATCCTGTTTCTTTCAACAACTGAATAAGCAGCAAAATAATGGAATAAGCTGCATGTGTGTTGCACAGTCTACTTTACACTTTCAAACCAATAACTCATTTCTTCAGGATCACTTTCCAGTCCTCCAACATATATTCTCCCCTTAAAAATAGATCTCTTTTTCTCAGTTATAAATCAAGTGAGCATGGGATTAGTAAAAGATGAAGACAAGATAAAAGATTTGGAATATGCTGATAAAGTATGAAAATTGACTAGCACAATTTGTACATGACTTAAAAGTCATTACAAGAAACAAAAAAACAAACCCCCCCCCCGCCCCCCCCAAAAAACAACCAAAAAAACACCCCACCAAGAAACCAAAAACCTCAAACCAAATTAAAAAACAAATGAACAAAAAAGGAACAACAACAAACCCTTTGGAATGATTTCCATCCTTCTGGAGGAAAAAATGGGTTCCTGTCTTGGCAGATTGACACATATTGGACCCTAAAAGTGCAGCAACTTAATACAGAGAAAAGTTATTTTAGAGGTTTTTAAAAATGTATTAGACCTAGTTTTTCTTTCACTACATTGCCTGTACTTGCATGATAAATAAAGCAAGCTTACTTCACAGGCAGGAAAGATCAGAAAAAAATAATTCTTAAAACAATTTTTACACTCTTACTGTTTCCATAAGTAGCTTTTCTCCAAAATGCACAGCAAAATGCACAGTAAAAGCATGGTATAAAAGATGCGTGTATCTCACCATTTTCTGAAGATTACTGTGTTAACTCTCAAGAAACTTGCAACATACTCCCAAGTTACCGTGTAATCATATTGAAATTACATTACACTGGACTTTCTTCTCCCACACTGCATACTGCTGTTACATTTAAAGTTCCTCAGGGCAAGGACTATGTCTGTATCTATTTTGTAAGGTGTTATGCAAACATATGGTGTTGTAATAACTAATAAATAATCATGAGCATGCAGTGGCCTCAAACTTGGGCTGGGAGATCTTTTATACCTGTACTCTTGCTTTCTCTCATGTTATCCACATACACCTGTGAGCATACACAGGTGAGCAGACATGCACGTGGAAGCACAGTGTACTTGTGTGTACTGGTGATAGTGGTAATGATGCAGGACTACAATCTGTCTTCAGACCTTTTTCTGGCAATTTTGTACCAAATTAACTGAAAATATTAAAGCATTACATTAACAGGCCATGCACTATCATGCCTGTGTAATTGAGGGAGTAAAATTCTTCTGAATCAAAATCTCAGAAAACAAGTGAATGGTATATCCTGAGCAATTACCTGCTTTTTAAACTGATTGTGCATTTTTGCATCAGTGGGGGGAATGAGGTCAGTTCCTTTGAAAATAAATAAATTATAGGCTTTATGACTCACATAAAGGAAATGTGTCTTTGGTGATGCTTGAATTTAGCATAAACTACCAAGCAAGTTACACATATATTCTTAAAGAATTTTATATTAAAAGAATGAACAAAGCCTTTCACAATTACTTATATTGCTTCCCCAGCCATGCCTGTTGCAAGACTACCAGAACATTTAGCTCACCTGAAAACTCTATCATAGGGTCCTAAACCTGTGACGTCATGATTTAAAAGACACAAATGTTAGTAGAAGTGAGATACAGTCCCTCTGTTTTTCCACTGTTTCTGACAAACACATTCTTCCCATATATTAACAATCAAATGACTACACAGTTCTCTGATTAATTCTGCTAGAAAAGAAGAAGATACATTTCCTCTGTAGTATAGATAACTTAGTGTCTGTAACTGTGATACCATCTGTGATTGTAGTCTCTGCAAAGCTTACCCCTCATGCCTACAGTGGAAATAGCCAGTAAATCCACTTTCAGAGGCAGAACTCCTTTGCTCCCATTTCTTCTTTAGCCTGATCCTTATGTTTTCTTCTCTGTGGAGCAGGATGCCCACTATTAAGGCTCCAAAAGGGACTTCTTTGATCCTGGAAGAGAGAGAGAAGAAAATTAACACATTGTCCTTCAAAAAAACATTATTAATTGATCTTTGTAAATTTATGCTCAATTGGAATGTCTGGGGGACAGCCACTTGGGTCTGGGCTGAACTTCAGTTACAGGCAGCTGCTCACTGAGGTCCTCTTTACCTGATGCAGAGTGGTTTTGTTTTGTTAAGCTCACATATGTAGCCTAAACCTCTCACAAGAGGCTTGCTGTGTTAGTAAGGCATATAACTGGTCCTTCCCCTTCCTTTACCTTGCACACTTTTCTTCATACTGGGGGGGACAATCACTTCCATCATCCTCAGAGTCTACTTCTAGAAACTGCATTGAAATTTGGCTGTTCCCCTACAGCTCTTGGGGAGGGGTGGTGGATGTTCTTGTGTTGCTTAATGATTAAAGAAGAGCAGATAGAGAAATCTTAACAAAGTCTACATTAATTCTCAGTCGTTCAAGCAGCGTAAAAGCAATTATATCTTTTGGAGACTCTTTTCTAAGCTGATTCTCTTCATCTGCATCAGCAACAGGGAGTGGAAATCAGTTCAGTCATTCTAACAAATATTCATAACTGGTTACATTGGCCCTTAGATGGCCTATGTGACCTGGGAGATAGAAACTGGGTATCTGACAGTCCTCACTGGGAAATTAGGTAGAAGTAAATGAAATAATCAGTTTTGTTATTTTGTATTGTTGTTTGTACTGCATGCTCTGACTAGGTCTTTTTGCACAACTCCCATTGGAACTAATGTAAGCCATATGTGCAGGAGAGAAAAATGAACTCATAAAGATATTTTCCTCATCTTAACACTGTCTTACTTCCTTCTCTAGGCACCTTAACAATGAACATGCATTGGATGACAGAAGCACTGCTCAGTGTCGGGTGCAAATGCAAGTGGTTCAGCAGTTAGAAATACAGGTTTGTTACATGGGTGCATTATCCTATTACTTATTTACTATTAACCTCAACTAAATTGAAAACACTTGCCTTAGTGACTCTAGCTTAAAGACATATGTTTCTTGCATTAAATTTGTTGATATTAATGAACAAGTGAGGGTTTTTTACTTAAAGATTTTTTACATTATAAATTATGCAATAATTATCTAACATCAAGATTGTCTACAGTATTTTGCTTGAACTAAGACTCTAATGCTATTCATCAGGAATGAAAAACGCAGTCCCTGGAGCAAAGACTGGATCCAAGCCATCTTCACTTTTTAAAATGCTGGGTCAGGACCCTTCTTCCTTTTTCCCCTTCTGACCCGGTGCTTGTCTGTGCTGTTCTGTGGGATAAAAGAGTAGCAGAGCAGATCTCCACCCAAAATGACTCCCAGCCTGATAGGGGGCATTTTTCTGCAAGCAGAAGGTGTAATGTCAGACCCACTGAGGGAGGTGCCCAGGGAGTGCCATGCCTCAGATCTCAGGCCTGCAGTACCCTGTGCATGCTCCAACCATTAGAGGTCACTGCATGTATGTGAATGCTCCCTTCTGCTTGTGCAGGGAGTGATGAGCACCCCTGGGGTCTCCCAATATTGTGACTACACCTCAGGCTACCGAGTTTGGGCACAAGCCTCAGGGGTGACCATGCAGGACACTTGCACTGCGCTGTCTCCTCCTGCCCACACAGCAGTCGGGGGGGGCATGTCTCAGCAGTCCTATCCATACCTCTTGGGACTGCTCAGAGGAGCTCAAGAGATGCAGCAAGGGACTAAGATTTTTGTCCCTGTTTCTTGCCATATGTGGAGAAAGAAGGATAACACCTCTCACCTTTCTCACCGTTTTGGAATATTGTCTCACAGTTCTCTTTCGTGTAAGAATACCTATTCTTCTTTCAGCCAAGGCAAACTATTTGGGTCATTTTTACTTTAATACTGGAAATCCAAAACAATGAGAGGAGCATGCAATAATGTAATTTATTTTCATTTCTCTTAAAATGAAAGATTTTTAAACCCAGCTAAAGCTTCTATTTCTTTTATATTATTTACAGGATAGTGTTAGATTAATTTGTTTGTTAGGAATTTATGTCACAGCAAATACTGTCTCTAAATTGTCACAAACATAGTATGAAGCCACACATAATGTGAAGAAGAGACCCTCTTCCCACCCTTTACCTCAAATATTCTTTAACTGAAGATGCACTGATCAAATTATATTCAGCAGACTCAAAATACCTGCAATAATAAAGATAATTTCCTCTCTTAAAATTACTTACAAGTTGTTTTCGTTAGTCCAGTGTCAGTCTACAGGTGTAAGAGCAAGAACTCTCTGGAAAATGGTAGTATTAAACATCCAAGTTTAATTCTTACTGCAATTAATGTTGAAATCATGTTATAGGTACCCAGAGTCAGATCACTAGAATAAAGTTTTGAACATTTCTTCTTGCAAGCTAGCTTGTGAAAGAAAGGAAAAATTATTTTCATGTTGTCAAATATATTTCCCTCTTTTATATTCTGCTATTTTTATCAACAAGTTGCATATTTCAAACACTTCCTCCTCTTTTATTTTTTGCCTTTAATTTGGTAGCTTGTTCAAATCTGAAACTACAAATATTTACATAGTGTACGATCAGAAAATGATATCAGGAAAAAGTAGAGGCTTAAGTAACATGATGTTTTTCAAAGGCAGCGTAAGGGCTTCTTAAGAACTGTTTACCATTTACAAAGGCTAGGCTGTAATCTAACAGTTGCAGTGAAGATTTAGCTTGTGGTGTGACCAATTATGCCATTTTTTGCTTTGTCTGACTGCCAGTGAAGTAGGGTCCATCAGTTGTAATGAGACCCAGTGCAGTGTCGATGCCGACTTGATGGCAGAGTTCAGTGTTTCACACTGCCTGGGCTCTGTCACTCTATTGAATTAGATTGATGATGGCAGATTGCAGGGGGCACTAACTGGACCTCAGTGGGAAAGGATGAAGTGTGTAGTCAATCCTGGCAGGCACTGTGCTTTGAGGACCCTTCACCCCTTCACAGCTGTTGGCACTAGTCCATTGCTAACAGTGTCCACAGGACTTTAAAGAGACACTATGGGCCTTCTAATTTATGGTCTTAGTAACTTGTTACTGTCGAGGCAACTGTGACCTCAATTCTCTTATTGACAAAAAGATGAAGTGCTATTTGTTTTCTCTGACCTTTTAACATATGAAAGGCTATAAAAGTTTTTGTCATCTTTTTTTTTTCCTTCCTTTTTTCTTTCTTTCTTTCTTTCTTTCTTTTCTTTCTTTCTTTCTTTCTTTCTTTCTTTCTTTCTTTCTTTCTTTCTTTCTTTCTTTCTTTCTTTCTTTCTTTCTTTCTTTCTTTCTTTCTTTCTTTCTTTCTTTTCTTTTCTTTTCTTTCTTTCTTCCTATGCCCAAAGTTGCATTTCCTCTTAGATAAGTTTCTACTGCCGTAGACTTTTATATGCAGGAATCATTACACCAAGACAAGCTCAATGATAAGATGTATCACTGCAGTGAAATAGCTGTATCAGTCATTTCTAAAATGCTTCTGATCCCACTCTTTCTTAACAGCTTTCTAAAGAACGCGAACGTCTTCAAGCAATGATGACCCACTTGCACATGCGACCCTCGGAGCCCAAGCCATCTCCAAAACCTGTAAGTGCATATTGCTTTATAAACAGTAAATAGGTCTACGAATGTAGCAGGCTAAGAAAATGAACAATTTAGTGACAGTTGGAAAACAATGAGTGTGATGAAAAATATGGCAATAAAATGAAGGTAAAATGCAATAGCTTGTCAAATTGTATGTTTCTTTAAAAGTAATGCTATCTTTTGCAAAATCTATCCAATCTACACCATAGGCGACACTAAACAAAGTACACCTGTAAGTGTCCAAATCATTGCCTTGAGACTGGAACTAGAGAGAATATTTTTTGTGATAGGTTTAGAGATATTAGAAGGAAATCCACTTTGAAAGATTTGAAGTTCATTGACAGTAAGAAGTAAATGTAACACAAATCTAGGTACTTAGGAAATTTCTCAAATTGCTTACAAGAGACACAAGTAAACAATTTTTTATTCTTAAAGGGACAAAAATGTTATTTTATGCAGAAAATTGAAATAATTGAAAACATTGGGGCTGGATCTGTTCCATTTTTGGCAAGACTGCATTGTTATGCATCCACTGTGATGTTGTTGGTGTTGGTAGAAGCAATGAAAAGTCACTGTTGCTCCCAGTGGCTCCACGGTGCTGCATTGGGAACAAAACAGTCATGCAGCTGGATCTGCAGTCAGATCCAAACTCCATTAAACAGTGTGGCTTCATGTAAGCAAAAGTATTCTCTCGTGCAGGTCCAGTGTTGTACTGTCAGGGTGTCAGGCATCGTAGTACTTAAAATTTACTGTGCTTAGATACACTGCACTTATACTAGAGGCTGTGTGAAAAGTGAACAGTTCATTTATGTTATCCATGATGGTAACTTTTGTACATATAATATTGAAAGGATATACCAGTACTTGAAGATGAAGTGCGGAGGTATCGATGAAAATCTGTGGCTATGAAAGCCAAGAAATGTAGGCAGAAGGAAAATAATGTTTTAAAGAGCACACTTGCATATCATGGCCAGCTAATGTTTACGTAGAAGGACAGCATATGCTGTCTCTTGTGTTTTCAGCTCCCCGTACTTCAAAGAAAATCTTTGTTTGAGGGCACACTTTATAACCTGATGATGAATGAAAAAAGTGTTAGCATTTCCTTAACCCCTGCCTTTGTAAGAGAAAATTTAGATGCATTATTTTTGCTTTCATTAGCCTAACTATATTCAGATTTTTTTTTAGGTCATCTACTAAGGAAAAACATTTGGAAACTTAAATTTCCAATAGTATATGTTGCATATATATGAATAAAGTAATCTGAGTGCTTTTTCCATTTCCATGCACTGTGAAGTTTTGCTGTCACGCAGGCTTCTTGAGCAATTCAGGTTAGGTACCAAATCCTGCTGAACTGTGTGAGAAAAGGTTTTCAGAACACATTTCTACTATTTAATTATTTTAACCCCAGATGATCTGTAGTCTATCAAAATTTTGAGAATATTGTTTCTTTAGAGTTTTAAGTGACTGTCTTATTTCAATAAGATTATTTTTCTCATTCCTTCCTATAGTATAATGTAGATAATCACAAGACAGAATAATTGTCTCGTAAATCCATCAGGAATCTGCAGCTTGTTCTTTTCCAATTAATTATTCAATCAGTAAATTTT
>JAMPIT010000482.1:2555000-2577500 GCA_026261815.1 Monarcha castaneiventris obscurior
GCAAGTGTAGCAGAGACAGATGTACAAATTTTAAAGCTATTTCTTTTAAATTCTTTCAGTGAGATCAGAACCTTTATGCTCTTGTAGCAAATTTCCACATGGGCCTAATTATAACAAGACTTTTGCTTTTCTGATGCAAGTAAATCAATGTGTTCTAACAGGTTGAGCCCCTTCACTCCCAACTTCATTTCATTTTTCCTTTGTAAACTCTGGTTTTCTGAGCTGACAAACCAATCCATTACCCAATGAGCCAGACAGGATGTCTGCTTGTTTTTTAAACTTTGAAAAATCGTTTATTTTCAGAAGCCCAACGTTAGTGAAAAACATACCCACCAGCTTAGGCTATGGAGCAGCTCTTAATGCAAGCTTGCAGGTAAAAAATACTAAATAATTCTTTCTTTGTACACATTGATTATGTTCTTACGTGTGATATACTTTATTTCTGCTTATACATTGGTATAGAATTACCTGTCTTCATGTTTATGTGGGCCTGATGGTCATTCTAAATAGTTGGGTTTATCATCCAAGTAAGTTGTATTACCTAGCACTGCAAGTAGTAGTTCTTATTCATGCTACTTTTGATGTGAAGAAGCAAGAAGGACACCCTGTGGCAAAATCTGGAACATTCAGTTTTGCTGCAAATGTTAGATTGATAGAAGCTTTTGCAAATGCATGTGGATATGCATTAATATTTATCCAAGCTGTCATAAATGATTTCACATCATAGTGTTGGGGAACATGGTGCTCATGGCAAAAACTTTAAAGTTTAATTATAATATATAATTTTTATGCAGAAGAGGCAAATGTCAGGACTTTTTTATTTTGAGTTAAGTTCTGGTCATTTTTTAAAGTATAGCAGCTGCCTGCATTATAAAGGAGCTATACATTGTGTGGAAGGGCAAAGGGGTTAAGTGTAATTCAAAGTCAGAAAATGATGTAAAACTAGAAAGTGCCATGAATATCAGAACATAGTTAATAATGGAAAATAATGAAACCTAAGCAAAAGAAAGAGTAAACCAGAAGTAGAAGTGCTGTTATATTCAGAATGTGAAAATAATTGGAAATGCACAAAATCCTTCTGACCACCTCAACAACTACTCAAAATGAGCTGTTCCGTGTGTGTTTATTTCTAAATGTTCATACATGTATGACTGCTATGTATATGTATGGACTAATAATTTTGGTTTTACTTTTCATTTTGGTAGGCTGCACTGGCAGAGAGTAGTTTACCATTGCTTAGTAACCCAGGACTGATAAATAACGCATCCAGTGGCTTACTGCAGGCAGTCCATGAAGATCTCAATGGTTCGCTGGATCACATTGACAGTAATGGAAATAGCAGTCCAGGCTGCTCTCCTCAGCCTCACATGTAAGTGCAGTTAGCTTTCTTCCAAGAAAAAATGCCTTAGTCTAAGACACAATATTACTCAAAAGAGCTTTGAAAGATGGTAAGTGAAACATCTGGAGCTATATATTTGAAACTAAATATTTACATTAAAATATTTAAATAGATGAGTCTGCATTTACTTTGTAGTTAGATTGCCGTGAGCTTTTTTTTTTTGTTGTTTTGGTTTTTTTTAAAACCTCATCAATTTGCTTGCAAGCTCTGAACTAAATGGGAGGCTGATCTCTGTGGTCATTTTCACAGCCTGGTTTGTAAGGTATAGTCAGAATATTCACATTGGAATTAGTTGTAATTTTAACTATGAGTCTCTAAACCATTTATGAACTGTAGTAGAGACATTGCCCGTTTATATAAACCATAAAATGCAAAGTTTAACTGTTGCCCACAGTTTACATAGAAGCCAGTAAAGTGTAACTTTTTGCCTGTCATATAAATCAGTGTAATTACATATTCAAGTTTAATTACTGGTGCGTCTGTATTGGCAAGGTTTATATGTTATATTTTATGCAAGACTACGATTCCTATTAATATTTAGCAGCTAACTATATCATTAATTACTCTAAATTCTTTCCCCTACCATCTTTTTAATGGAGCTGAGAGAGTGGAAGTATTAAAAATTGATGTATTGTGGATTTCAGAAATGTGTCTGAAGCTTTAGAAATGCCTGGCCTTAATCAGTGGTGTCAAACATGGCAGTTTCTTGTTTACTAAATAGTAAAACATGTATCTTGGAGGTATTGTTTCCCAGGTTATTTATATAATAATTAGCAATGTGATATCTAAGTAGACTTAGTTTTAAGTTTACTGTGGGATGATTTTTAAAGTGTATCTACAGTTATAGTATCTTTTTTTTATTATGTTTTAAAAAGCTGATCTCATTTGCCTTTTTTCATTCCTTTTTCTCTTTCACATTTTAAATGTTCATTTTAATTGCTAAAGTGATACTTAACAGTAACAGTAATTGAGACCAGACTCCCTTTTTTACTTATGCTCTGATGTGTGAAGAATCCATTTTGATCTGACCTTTTTTTAAGGGGAAATATTTTACTGATTTTTTTCTTCTTTTGTTTGGTGTTTTAATATATCTGTGATCACACAGAAATGTTTATTGTCATGCATTTAATTGTTTTATTGCACATTTATTCTACTTGCCTTTGAAAATAATACACTGTGAACATTCATGTATTTTATCAGGTTCCAAACCATTACTTTTTCAAAATGGAAAAATTTGTCTTTTGGAAGTGTCTTTAGATGTATTAAATAATACAAAAGAAGTAATAAAACTTGAAGTAGAAAGAACATGAATATATGCTCTTGAGAGTAACACTACTCTAAAACAAGTAAAGTGAGCAATCAGACAAAAGTTTTTATATCCCATGCTTTATGCTATCAACCATGCAGTGGGTAGCTTGAGGCCTTTTACTTTTAGCAGTTCTCCTGAGTATGCTAATGCTGTCTTCCTGTATAAAATGCCAAGACAATAAAACTTTAAAGAGCAAACAAGAGTTAGATCATGTGTGTTAAAAACAGCTACTTTACAGAAAAGAATGACACTTGCTATTAAAGTTGTTTTGTAAGTGTTAGGCATATCTGTTTACATATCCTATGTTCTGTCTGCCATTCTGCTGAATAAACTGTGATATCTGTGCATATGATTATGTAGATACAGCTACATTTATACCTGTGTTTATAGCTAAAATACTGCATATTGTAGCAATTCTTGCCTATAACAAAGGGAAATACCTTGAGTTACACCCTAACTCAGGATTCAGCCTTCCTCTCTCATTTTAATGATGTGTCTTTTGTCAAAATAGGCATTTTCAGGACTTGCTTTGGTGACTCTTGAAACTTGTTGAGAATGTGTTGCTCAGTTCTTGGTAGATTGAAGCACAGAATATATATGCCCTGAGACACCACTGGAGAAAGAATTTATGCTCATTCATCCCTTGCACCAAACTTAGTGCAAGAATTCTGGGCTTCTGTGAGACCATGAGCTGTCAGACAAAAGATGCAAGCTATGACTCAATACCCACTCACTTGTGACATCTTTTTCCTTTTCTTTGCGGAGGGAAAATGGGAATGAATGCAATCTGCAAGGAAAGGTCAGGGTAGGGAGAGGCTTGCGTGGGAGGCAGAGGACCAAGGAAGAGAAGAGACCTCTTTTTTGCTTCCATGACCGTGTTGGTCAGGGACCTTCATTTTTGTTAAAGAGCGTTACTTAAGAAAATGAGAAAACAGTATAGGTAAAGCAAAACAGAAGCAAAACAAGTCAGAAGGAAGTAAACAGAAGTAAATAGGTAAAGCAAAACAGAAGTAAAACGAGAAGTAAGACAGTGAGAAGAAGTGAGGAATATGGCAAACAATGAAGACACTATTTAAATTTTGCATTATCTACACAGATAACATAATCTCTTTCTTTTTTTAACTGAAAAATAGTTAATGAACTATTAAAAAAAAAGTATTTTACTGGTACAAGCACCTACTTACTTTTAGTCTCCTGAGAAGGTTCACCCAGGAAGTGTGGGTGTTTCTTCCCTAGAGAAGGGTTCTCGAGGTGTGATAATTACTTCACTCACCTATGAATTTGGAGGCTCTGTTAATCTCCAAGTGGATTAAACCTCCATCTCCTGATTCCCAGGAGGATGCACTAGCTACAACAGCAGGTATATATGCTGAGCAATGTTGCCTGTCATCTTGTAAGTGGCACGTATGTGGGAACAATGGAGCAAGGTATCAGGGAAAGAGGCAAGAGGTTGTGCACAATTTAGAGGTCAAATTATTCAGTTGGGAAGGTACAGAGTTTGGATTCTAGACAAGCTTCCAGATGGAGGCGTTTGTTTGGTATTTCAGCAGGAAATGCAAAAAGAGTCCCAGTGACAGTGTCAAAGCCAAGCATCTTAGGCATTTGGTTGTTGAAATTGTACTGACTGTCACTTTATCAGGTATGATAAAATTATATGATAGCAAAACTGTCTTGTTTTAGGATGATCATATGTTTTTAGCATATTTTGTGTGTGTGTGCAGAAGTCAGTGTATCTGTGGTTGAGCATTGGAACATTATCAGAGACATTGATTTCTGTTACTGTAGTGCCTTAGCTACTGAAGGTCAGAAAGTCGGGCAATTGTTTCAGTCGTTGGATATGAACCTAGTACTTCACATCTGGTTTTGTGAAACAGAGTAGTAAGAGCAGTTAAGAGTCATTAATTTACCCATCTGTGACCAGGTATCTTAACATAGGTGGGCGAATCAACTTACTTAGAAAATAGTCTCTGTTCATTGACTAGAGAAAGACAGGAGGTCTGTAACTTCAAGTAACTGTATCACACCTAAATGCTTGTTAAGTGCAGCGAGTCCCAGCCAGTGTATTTAGGGCACTTTAAAACCTCTTAAAATTTTGGCCTCAGGTAATGAAATATAATCTGCTCCATTTTTTATGCTTTTTGAATACTTAAAAATACTGCAGGAAGTTGTAGGTGATCAGTATAACCATGGCCTGGTAGCTGGGGTAACTCTTATATTAATTATTGCATAAAGAGTCTGAAATTTTATATTGTGTGCCTCCCAGTTTCCTTTCTCGATCTGATGAAAGGTGGCAATTCCACAACCCAGTACGCAGCATATGACTAGTGGGATCTTAAGCCCTAGGTTTTCTTTCTGTGTTTCAGCAGTATTAAATCCAAGTTCTGTCTTTGACTGGTCTTCAAATCTGATTCCTGGTATGTAGGCACTGAGTGCTTCCTTGACGTAAATCTTCACTGAGAAAATGTGTTACTTATTGTGGGCATATATGTTCTGTTCAAAATTTAAATGTCTTTTAAGATCCGTTGTCAACAATCAGTGTCAGGCAATTGTATTTTAAGTCAATGCTTAAGACTGTTTCTTCCTTCATTATTTCAAAATGGACTGCTTCTCCAAACTTACAGTGAGTTAGAGCTGATAAGCAATAGGTTTCAAAGTGACAAACAGAACTGAAGATATTTTATACACAATGATTCATTATTTATGGTTGCTGCTAATCTTACATAAGAATTGTACATGGATGTAACTGTAAGTTCCACAGTACACACCTTTGGAATATAAATCCAGATTTCTGAATTAAAAAAAGACAAACCTAAACAAGCGCAGTTAAAGCTGGGTTGTGGGAAACATTGGAGAAAACTTTTTTTATTCCTGTAGAAGCAACAGCGTTGGATGAGACATGAAATTATGCTTAGGAGCAGTAATGACAGTTCATGCATTAGTGGAAATGCAACTTCTTTTTAACCTGTATGTAGTAGACAGCATACTGCTGAAGAGTTTTGGAGGGATTTGAAGGTCAGTTCTTTCAGAACTAATAAATTTAGATTTTTAAATGAACATCAGGATCATAATGAAATCAACTTTGCGCTATTACTTTTCCTGTCTCTATTATAGTTCAAGAGTTCTCACTCCTGGGGATGGCAAATAAGGGATGCAAATCAAGTTCAACTATTTTTCTGGTGTTTGTCTCTGCATTTGTACTAGACTGATAACATTTCAGTGATTACTGCAACTGGCACAGACCCTGGTGTTTTATCACCAGAACACTTAGCACATCACTTGTCCCCATGATGGCAAATGCATCATGCACAATGCCATTTTACTTCATTGTATAATCCCAGAGGGAAAAGGTACCATTTTAATTTGTAAAGCTCTTCATAGCAGTTGAGGAAACTGAAAGAAATTGGTCATGAGAAAACAAGGAAAATTGCAGACTGAGAAAATGTAGTCTTGCCATAGGAAACAATGGGGCGATTATACCAGTCTATCAAAACTGCAGCTTATTTAATAGGGAGTGGAAGGAGTTAGAAAAGGTGATAGGGACAGCAGATATCCCTCTGGTGAGGTTTTGTGGAAGGGGCTTGTCATCATGGTTGTCTCCCTGCTCACTCTGCAAGAGTGTAGACTGAGGACAATGCAACTAAACTCATTCTCAGCTGATTTACCAAAATAATCTAGTTCCTAACAGCAGATCCAGAATCCTGGAGTTAAAGCCATTCTGATTTCTAGAATTTTAGTTGTTGACAATTCTTTTAGAAAAGTACAGTGAAAGTAAGAAATTAGGTTTTAGAGTCACTTCTCAAAAAGTGAGTTCATACATCATGTCCTATATGACTCTTTGTGTTCAGCTATTGTAGTGCTGTACTCTGTAAGATGGGACTTGTTTGAAACCAAATGTCAAGACACACACATATATTCCATGATCTTTAAAGCTTTTTCTAGAAAATGTTATGGTAGGCTGTTACGAGAAAGAATAACATTGTCCAAATGAGCAAGGGTTAGAGTCAATCTTAAAAAAAAAAAAAAAAAAAAGACAAAAAGGGACCTTATCCAGTGTAGTCCCTCGTCTTCGATTTTGTGTGGAAAAAGTGAGTTCCAAGCATCTATGGTTTCAGTCACCTTTTCTTTTGTATTCTCTTGTCATTCCCAACCCTACTCCTTTACCTTTTCTCACTCTTGCCCTGACTGGATCATTTCTCTCTGCAGTTCTATCTGCATAATCATCAAACTTGTTATTTTTTTTTCAAACTTTTTTATCTTTAAATTTTATTCCCAGAGGCAAATATGATTATTCTGCTCTAAGATCATTTACTTTTGAGGTGCTTCAGTTTGAAAGCATTCCATTGTCAGGTCGTTCCCATATCTGATTATTCCAGTCCCCCACTGTTAAGCTTTCACACCACTTACAGTAGGTTACCTATCATTCCAGTTTTAATCCCTTTCATTCCCTTGTTTCTTTAACTTCATAATGTTCCAATCCCCTGTCTTTCCTTCTTCCTTTTTTTTTTTTTTTTTTGTTATCGTTTCATTGTCCCATTTCATGATCTCTTTGCATTTACCTTGGAGGCTTGTTCTGTTCTAGGGGACTGCTATGATCCAAGTCTCTTGTTCATTGTATAAGACTTGACATAGTGTATAAGAAAATAAACTTGCGAAACATATCAATTAACAGGGATGTAACAAGCATTATTAAATAGGTGAGAAGCATGTAATTGAGCAGATGAATGTGGTAGCAATTGCAGTATTTCTGGGTATCCTTGTTCATCAAAAACGTTTCACCTAATCACATGATATTTTAATGCCTGTATAATTTAATTTCACACATTTTTATTCATAAATCTAACATAAGGATGATAATGGGCAAAGAGACTTTGTGACAACAATTGACTTTTATTTTTATATGAAAAGAGGAACAGCTAGGAAATGGGATCTTAAAGGTTATAGCTTTTGTCTGAGCATACTCCCACTGAAAGAAGTTCTATTGTGAGAATATGCAGTGAAATAATTTTGGCTTTCATACAGAGCCATTTACGTGTGGACACTAATGGAAAAATAAGCAATGGTGTTTTGATTAATAATATTTTTCACCATTCCTGTTAAAACAACTTTTTGCTTGAATGTTTCTCTAAATACTTATATTCTTCTCTTTTTAAATTTTATTTTACATTACTTTACTTTTCAGTCCATTTGTCCTCTACATTTGCTTCTGTTCATCAATTTTCTTATTTTCCAATGCTGATGGTCCAGTTCTTTATCATTTCATCTCTAGCTTCTCAAATGTTACATATCTTACTTTTGATCAGAAGTTGCTATTTCTTTCTTACATTATTCCAGCCCCAATTGTTGCACTTCTAGAGTATATTCCCAATGCTCTTAACAAAAAGATCACTCCAGAGATACAGGGCCTTCAGCTGAAAAAAGTCAGAATCCCATAGCATGGCTTGTAGAAGCTGGTAGGCTCCTGTGGGGTTTCACAGAATCTTTTTGGAAGCTGTCTTGCTGAAAACTTTGTGGTACTGCTGTCATGAATTCTCAGTATATGGACAAGATACTTTTGCTTTTCACGTAAAAGGTCTCTATAAGAAAAGGCAGCATCTTAAGTATTGTTGCAGATGTTAAAAATTTGTTTGACATTGCACAACTAAATCTCTCTGCAATGTGGTTGTGTAGCTCCTCAAATTAGTTCATAAGAGAGAGTCCTATCTTCGTGCAATGCAAAAGCTGAGATGAAAGTGCCATTAAAGTGTATTTCTAAAACTGCACAGACAGCTAAAAAATTTCATCCACTCTTGATGATTGCATTTGTTTTTTTAAGTAACTGTAGTATTATAAGGCAAAATTTTTGAAAGTGGACTCTCTAAATACTGTTTCCTGAATACACATGTCCAAAATGTGTCTTTAAACTTACTTATCACATAAAAAGTCAAATAAAAAAATACAATTATAACCACTTGATAACACTTATACCAGTAGTTTAAATTATGATCTATAAATCTAAGCTTTCCTTGAAAAATGTAGGACATTATGCTTAGAAATTATTATTTGACTAGTGTTTAATCTTTAGAATTCATAGAAAACTAAGCACTTCAGACATTTTAAAAGACTAAAAATTCCAATGTACAGTTGGGTTTTTTTAAGACTTCATAGAAAGGCTTCATCTCATGTGAAACCCCATGTGTAGGTCACATTAAAGTTACTAAATCCAAAGATGGCTAAAGACGTGATTATACCTGGTAGAGTCCATATGCAAAACTAAAGTTCACAGTCTTCTGGAAAAGTGCAGTTGCATCTAACAAAAGCCTTTGATTTAGATCAATGCTGGGAATGCATATGTGTATTACAGACTCTGATGTAATTTCTGTTAGGGTTTTAACTGCAAACATTCTGGTGGTTTTCTCCAAATAAGCAACAACATTAAAAGTTTCTCTTAAATTAGGCTGAAGATATCCAGTAGTCTCCCTCCTTCCTACACCAAGATTTTACCAAGTTCATTGGTCCACTGTACCCATTAATAAGGATTTAATGATGTTGTAGAATCTTTGTATGATTGTGGTCGCTCCACTGATGCTTTTCAAAGTCTTTAATAGGCTTCTGATTGAGATGGATAAGGGGATATGTTTATTTGATGCAGTATTATGCTATGATAGTAGTAGTCTGGATAATTAGGCACTTCCCCCAAAATTAAATTTATTTCTCTTCCTGTTTCTCCTCCTTTTCATCACTCCTTGCAAATTTGGCATTATCAGACACCATAGCTGAAAAGTGACCTCTGAGCTTTTATCTCTCTTGCTCTAAGAACACAGGAGATAAGAGTCATGTTGTGGGCAACCATATATTGCAATACCTCTCCTAAAATTATCATAGTCCATCTCAAGTTTGAAAGACTTTGGGAAACTTCATTCCTTTAATGATCATAAGCCATATTCCAATTTCCAGACTAAATATATTCTAATTTAGGTTTGCTGATACATGTTTTAGTCTACTGAGTCTTTTTTACTCTTCCTCATGTTTCTCAAATATATTCTAGAGAGCACACTGTGAGCTTTGAATCTTCATTTTGTAGACCAAACAGACTGTTTCTGATAGAGCAGACTGTCCATTTTCCTCATGTGTCTACGAGCCATTCCATAAAAAGACTCAGTTGGATTTAGTTATGTGGGTAGGTATTGACAGGTTTTTGAAGAATACCAGATGTACTTGTATATAATGTGTTTCTTCTTTGTCTCTTTCCTGTGGGGAAAAAGCTTATTTCAGCTGTATTTGGCAAAACTGTTATGGTTTATTTTAATATACACTATTACGGATGGATTGGGGGCCCTGTTGTGCAAAGTGCTGTGCAAAAGCAAAACAAAAAGGTTTGTCAAACCCCTGCCCCAAACTCTTGCAGTCTTTAGGTAGTAATTGAATTAGGTTTTGAGAAGGACCTTCAGGTGTAGTTTGAATAGAAGCTGTATATTACTCACACTACTGTCCCCTTGTAGAATAGCATCACTTCATTTAGAGAAGGGTTTGACACAAAGCCAGTTGCCGTTCACTGCACTACAGGCACATAAAGCCCAAAAGTGAACCATGCCTGGTAGCAGTGACATACCATGAGATGAGCACCCGTCAAGTAGTGTTCTGTTACTATGCATGCCCTTTGATTCATAGCATTAAGAGAGAAATAATTATGCGTTTGTATCTTTCTGGAGATACTGGAAGTACAATTTAAACCATATATATTTTTATTTTGTAGCTACATACAGACAGATGTATTAATGACCAGTGTATTGCATTGTATATATTTCATTCAGCAGGAATACAGTGCCCTGTGAAGCTGAAGTCTGTGTTTAAGCACAGCTCAAAGCATGTGGTTAAGAGGCAGGATATGTTAATCTAGGCTCTGTGATATCTCAGATAGCTCCTAATCAGCTCAGTCTGCAGGCAGACTATATTTGTGTTTTCTTGCAGAAATGATACAGATGCAGCATATCCATCCAACATGTTGCTCTTCACATCTAAATGGTAAATCTGCAATAGTATAAAAATGGGAGGCATGATTAATATTCGTATGTTAACAGTTTGGTGAAATGTTCTGAAAAAAGTTTAAAATGACTGGATGCACAGTCTTTCTTATGACTAGAAATCGTAGCTGGTGACAAATGTGTGCTGACAAAGGTATGTGGTTGTTGAGAGCATACTTAACAGGAATGTTGTGCATAAAAGTAAGCTCTGTCTTCCATGCAGTTCTTCTGATTGGTCTTTTCTGAAGACTAGGGAAAGACTAAAAATACCAGGTTTTTTGATAAGAGAGGAACTGAGTGGGAAATGATGACAGCATTCAGAACACCATGCAGAGAAGATGGGAAAGAACTTGTCCATTGGGAACGGGACAAGAAATAGTTGATTGGTGTTTTGGCAAGAACACCAGAAAAAAATCCCCACCTTTCTGACTTTAGGATAATAAAGTGCTGATATATGTACCAGCACAGAAAGTCTTTTCAACCACTGATACTGGAAGCTTCTAAGAATAAAATAAAGTGGCCAAAAGTGGTTTAAGTATGAATTATCCTACTTTGGAGTAGAGAAAGGAAATTAAGAGACTTTATGTTCTCTTGAAGTCCCTTCCAACCCTGTTTCTTTTGATCCATATCATAAATCTTGAAGAAGTAGGGGCTTTTTCATGTGTGCCATGTTTTACAAAGATAGCTGAATTGTCCATATCCATTTATTTTGTAATTTGGAGCAGCTATCATTGCTAAATACTTTTAAGCACTCTTATTTTTAAGATTGAATTGAAAGTTGGCCTCGCAGAGAAATACATAGTGAGCATAAAATTCAGCTAATATGAGAAATGTCAGCAAGGGCAGTGCAGAAAGTCCCGAACAGGTCAGTTTGACCAAATTGTCCATGTTGAGAGTGATGTGTGATTCTACTTGTTAAATACTACCATCAGCTATTCAGCAAAAAAACCACAACTAAAGAACTGGCCTTTCTCCCGGCTTGTTCTAGCAGAGCAAGCTAGTCCATCTAGGCCAGCGGTGTTGGGAATCCGGAGAGGTCCCAGCTGACTGGAAACTGGCAAATGTTGTCCCAGTTTCCAGGAAAGGCAATAAGGAGGACCCTGGAAACTATACAGGCCTGTTGATCTCAACAGTGTCTGACAAAATCATGGAAGACCTTATTCTGGGAAGTACTGAGAAGAAAAAGAGGAGAACAACACAGTTACTGGTCACAGCCAGCATAGTTTCATGAGGAGAAGTCCAGTTTGTCAAACCTGATTTCCTTCTATGACAAGATAACTGAGGTACTTAGTTGTTGCTGCAAAGTTTCTGTGTAACTGGTACAATTTTTAAAACTTCCCAACCGTTAGACACTACAGAGGATGCCAGATCCACAGCCTCTTGTCTTGAACTTTGTTGTTTCTGGGCTTGCTCTTTTTCTATGGTTCTTCAATAGCCCCAAAAATATTCACACTGAAATCTCTAGTACTTTATCATTTTCCTTTGAAATTTTGCCTTAAAAACTTCTGTGCTCTTTCTCCCTAATACTTTTCTTTGTTTAGCATGTTAACTTTAGACGTTTGAACTAGATGCAGTTGACGGGTTGAAAGACTTTAGAGGCCTGTGCCCTAAGCTAATTTCTAGTCAAGTCTCTACTTTTTTGTGGTTCTATCACAGAGAAAATACATTTATTTAGACACCAAAGGGAGCAAGCAAATGTCAAGGATGGGAATTTTAGTAAGAGTTGCTAGAATCAGAAACTCTATGTTAATGTCATCTTCTTAATCAGAACTTGATGCTTAAAAATTTTGATCCTGTAAGAAGGGCTAATTGTAGGTGAGCTTTAAGCCTCATTTGATATATAAAGAGTGTTCTTAATATGCCAGTTTTTCAGAAAGATGATGTCTTTATGTTCAAAACTTAATATATTAGTGGAAATAGGATATCCATATTAATAGCCTTTGCCTTTTCTTGCCAAGTTCAACAATAATCATAATAATTAAAAGAAAAAACCCCAAACAATCAACAAAACACCAAGACCTGCTCAATTTAATTGTAAGTTTCATAATAAAAAAAAACCCGCTGTATGTTTTCACTGCCCATTTCTAATCAACAAACTATTTTTTTTATTAAATTAAAATCAAATTGTTGCATTAAATCTGTCAATTTATACTCTAGGATTCTCTATACAACGCTCATTTCTTTGTAGTAAGCTAAAAGGAAGAAGAGACCATGTTTGATTGTTGGGGATTTTTTATTATTTTCAACGTATTTTCAACTCAAACTCCTTACTATAAAGCTAAAATTATTCATAAAACTTGTTTTCCATATTTTCCTTTTCATTTTGGTATGCCACCAATGGCCATTTTCAAACTTTTCATTGAACAGAAACTCTATGTTTTATCTGTCCCTAATTTAAAGAGAACCAGTTGATATTTAGATGTTCTTGGGCAGGCCCAAACTGATAGGACAGGAAGCACCAAGCACCAACTCCAGCCTCTTCAGGATCAAATGTAATTGTATATTTTGTAGAGAAGCAGATAAGTAATCTCTGAGTTGGGAAGTGCATATGCTATAGAAAGGACAAATTAGAGGTTTGCTCCAAGTCTTCATGAATTAATGGCTAACTGGCTTCTGCAGTGTGAAGGTCAATATGTGTTAAAACATTTTTCCTATAGATTAATGGTAGATGGCATCTTGGAATTATTGAATACTCAATATTATTAATAGGATTTTTATATATAATAATTTTAATAAACAGAGCTCATTAACTGTAACATACTGAGGATTTTAGAAACTTCTCTATTGCAGTAGCATTATGCCTTTTTATTTTTATAATAAATTAGTAGTGTGATAGCTATTAAGGATAAAATTATTATAAAACTGCCATATTAAATTGGGCAATCCTTAAGTATGAGTAAGGCGAAGGGGAATGTGCTTTTTTCTTATACTTTCCATGTTTCTGTATTTTTAGTATATCACTATTATTCATATCTCCAAGGTTCTACTCTTGCATTGACTTCAAAGGCAGCTAAATTAATTAAAAGTTTCCTCCCACAGATATATTCTCATGCCATAGGTCACTTCTGTTGTTCTTTCCTGGATTCTTCTATGCAGTTTTTGAGATGAATGAGTAATAGCTAAAGGGTAGTCAAGTACATTGAATATAGAAGTTGAATTGAGGACCTGCTTACAAATGCATAAACATGTTTTATGTAATTATCATTGTCATTTTTCTGTCCTAGTTAGTCTAACATACTGGGTTTGGACTTCTTAAGCAAAGGCACCATTGAAAGATTCATAATATATTTCCCAAGTGGTTGTAGTAGATGGATGTATATGGGTGGTTTATTTTCATTCTTTTATTTGTCAGCAGTAACTTGATTTTGCCATGAATTGTCAGCTTTGGGGTTTTTTCACAGTTAACTTCACATATAACTAGTCTATATATATTGTGTTGTTATCTCTGTTTATATCTTCAGGGCTATTCATAATTATATTCAAAATAGAAATCAAATGTAGGATCTTAGAGAATTCTTGCTGTTAACCTTACCTCTATGTTGTGATATAATCTTTTTTTCTTCACTTAATTACTTTTATTATTGACAAATCTTTGTGTCTACTTTTAGTGTGTGTTAGATTTTTGGAAGTTTCTAACAGGAAACTTAAATTTAAATACGTCCATCTGATCTCCTTATTTACTGCAGCATTATTCTTAGCAGCCTCATAGAGCAAGTAAAATTTGTGGTCTTACATATACTTGCTATTCTACCTCATTCATCTGGTAGAAAAATATGTGTTCCACCTTTGGTTATTCCCCCTTCTCTCCAGGCATTCTGTCAGATGCATTACATATTTTACTTACATTTTTGCTGTGAATAAACTTCAGAATTGAAATCATGGCCCTAGTGAAGTCAAGGGGAATTTTGCCATTGACTTAAATGAGATCTGGAGTTCATCCCAGGAAACTCCTTGTCTTCATGTCTTTGGCTTTCCCTCATTTTTTATTCTGCCTTCAGTTACTCTGAATCACTTCCAATCTCTATCTGATATTTCTTGTGACTTCTTACAGTCCAATTTCTCATTTCATTTTCTCAAAATATTTTAATCTTTTTCTCCCCTTTTTTTTTCTTTTATCTAAATAAGACAAGGAGTTCTCCCCAGTCTGAAATCTTTTTATTAGGTCTTACACTCTTACTACTCTATAACATTAGCAAAATCACTAATGCTGAAGTCCAGAACAGTTTTATCCATGCAAATACAAGCAAGAAATATTTTCTTAGTTGTGTCAGGAGTAATTGGATATGCCCTGTTAACCAATAAGTTTGTAAGTGTTTTTTAAAAAGGTTTGGGTTTTATTTTTCCTGCTAGTATAAGTGTAATGTCTTAATATTTTCTGCTATCTATATTACCCTAAAACCTAAAATGCACAGGTAAAATTACTCCCTTTTTCCACTTTTTCTTCATTTAACAGCCCTCTTAATACTTAGTACCTCCTTTTCTATACAGCCTGTGCCATATTCTTCTCTTTAAAATAGCACCACGTGTTCTCTTAGTTCAGATTTTCAGGTAATAATGAGCATCTTCCTGCTGTCCCGCTCCCCTCTAATATTAGACATACATAGGCACTCATATGCAGAGTGACCTTCCTCTGCCATTTTCATGCTCAATCTTCACATCCAGTTATTAATTGTTCATGACTTTTACTCTGGCCCTACATTTGCAATACTTGGGTATTCTCTGATTTCTCCTGGAATATAAGAATATGCTGGGACCTGTCCTGGTTTACATCTTAATTGATGTCCTGTAGGATGGACCTCTTTTTCATTAGGTTTGCACATATCAAATTAGGGGAATAGTCAATATGCATAAGGGTAAGATAGCCATTCAGAGGACCTGTATGGGTCAAAGGATTTGACCAAGTGGAACTTTTTGAAATGCCATGCTCTGCACTGAGGAAGGAAGATCCCCATCTGTGTCCAGTTTTGGCACTTCAGATTTAAAAATTACAGCAGTAAACTGGGGTGAGTTCAGCAAAAATCTACCCAGATGGTCAGAAGCAGAAGCAGTTGCCCTCTGAGGAGTGCCAGAGTTAGCTGGACTAGATCAGCCTGGAGAAGAGGGGTCTTGGAGGGGACCTGACTCTCAGTACCTACAAGAAGATAAGGAAGAAGAACCAGGCTCTTCACTGTGGTGGTAGAATGAGAGACAGAGGACGTAAGTTAAAATGAGAGTTTCAGACTGGACTTAAAGATATGTGGATACATATCCTCTTTCCTCATGAGGACAGTTAGGCAGTGGATGGGGCTGTTGTCAAGGAAGTTGTATAGTCCATATCCTCCAAGGTTTTCCAGACCTGACTGGATGAAGTCCCAAGCAATCTCGTGTGACCTTCTACCTCTGCCTTCTTTAGGCAGTGGGTTCACCGAAAGATATTCTAGAGCCCTTGACCTGAATTATCCAGTGATCCTAGAGTGTGTTTTCTTTAAAACAGAACCATTGAGAGTGTGAGCAGAAGCAAGGTAGCAGTTTTAGCAATCAGGCTTAAGGAGAAAGATGCTCTGGATTTTGTTCTACAGATACTAGTGAAGTTATATCAGGTGCTCACAGAAGGGATGGATGTTAGAAACAGCGATAACTGAGAGTTAACATCTTTTTAATGTATCACAAAAGAAAAATTGTGTATGCAAGACGTTTTGTGCAATTGGTAATTATGGTGTTTGTGATTACTATTTTTCTTTACCCCTGCCCCAAGGGACTCACCTCCCTTTTATTCTAGTGTAAATGAAGGGAGGGCATGAAGAACACTAGCTGCTTCTACACTGACTGCTAAACTGTTACCTACAGGTATTATAAATAGGAAAGTCTAGTGTAGGGGTTGTAAAAGCACTAATAGACTTACACAAACTCATTCATACTTGCTCCTACGCCTTACTTGATGTGCCAGAGGCATTTTGTGACCATTGATCATTAATTCCATCTTATGCCATCTCCTCTAGCAATAAACTAAAGACAAACTTTAGTGGCCTAATTAACTATTCCTGTGCACTTTTATCTCCTGTCAGCATCTGCAGCAGTGCCTGCCAGCTAGGACTGTTTGTTTCCTCTGCTTTCCATTGCCAAGTCAATGCAACTCCCAACTCCACCACAGTAGACTTGAAATCCTTAGTGATGGATAAAATTATAGATTATATTTCAAAGGTATTTTTTGGGCTTCAGTATTGCATTTCAGAAAATAAAAAGCTGTTTGTTCCAGTTTTTTTCTCAAAATGGCTCTTGGCGAGCCAAGGGTGTAAGGGTGTAATTTGAAAGTGGCAGGTTGACAAAGCACATCCATAAACACCCCCACTGAAGAGCAGTGCTTCTATAGAAACCATACTTCTGGTCTTCTTCCACCAGGATGTTGCAACTTCACCCTCTCCTTAGTGAAATGACACCTTCAGCTTCCTGAGAAGGATATATGACAAACAGGACCTTCCTTTCTTATGTGAAGCCAGAGATTTGCATATTTTCATCTAGAAATAATGCCACTTCTCTGTCATTTCAGGATATGTGATAAGTACATGGGGGAAGTGTTTCCTGATCTTCAGTGAGAAATAATAATGGATTCTGTGACAGTTGTAGCATTACTGAATTTGTATTTAATTACTCGTCTAATATGTCCTTCCCTTTCTCAATATTTGGATTAGTATCTCCCTATGTGGTGGTACATATTCACATCAATAAACACAGTTCACTTCTACTTAGAAATAATAATAAACTGTTTATAATAGCGTAAAATTGTAGAAAGACAGAGTAAGAATTAGATAACATGAAAATACTATAGGATTTGAGGATTTGTGTCCATTTACCTACCAAAGCATAAATACAAAAATTCTGAATCTGAAATAGTGGAATGGAAAAGAAATATTTTCTTTCAGAATTGCTGTAGGATATCCTACAGATCTATAGCTATATTGGCAAGATGTAATATAGCTCTTCCTGAGGAAATACTAGTTCACCTCTATTAGGAAAAAAAAGACATCAATAGAAGTTGTACATCATATACTTCAACAGGTTAAACTTGGAAAATACTTAATGCAAAGAAATCTTTAGAAAGCAAAAATGCTTCAGATAAAAAATAAATGTTTTAAACATTTTTCACATATGAAAATATTAAAACATAGAGAAATAATTAGATTGGCCACAGTATACTTTGAGCTTAGTAGCTCACCTTTTTGGCTTGGATGCAAATATTTTCAAACTTCCACAGTTTGAAGAATTCTGTAGCTGTGGATCTTCTCCCAGCATTTACTGGAACACTGTGTAGCTGAATCGAAATTGCACTTGCAGTTCAGGATGCCCACTACATAAAAGAATTGAGGGCACCTGTTGGTAATAAGCAAAAACATAAATAAAAATTGCAGGTGTCTGATGTTAAAAGTTACACTGGAAATGTGAAGTTCTGTAAAAGATACCATGTTACACAAATATAGAGTTCTGTTTTTTTCTTTTCATATACTAAAGCATAGTAATGGTAATGAAGCAAAGACAGTGAATATATAGTACAGTTGGAGGAATATCTGCAGCCTAACCAGTTGGTTTTGAAGATGTAATGTTTGTGGGCTTAAGGCTGTCCACAGAATTGTGAGGAAGATAACAGAACATCAGTTGGTTTGCGAAGTAGTTAAATTTGCTTGAGAGCTACCTAATTATTTAGTTCAGATTTTTTTTTTCAGTCTTTAGAATCTTTATTTGTTTTACAGGCAAACATAAACTTAAAAGAAAATCAATGTAGTTTGCCATGATCCATATGGCTTAGAAATGTTTCAGTCCCAAAGATTCCCCTGGGAAAACTTTCTTCACCTGAGTTTTAGAAGATTCATCATCTTTTTATACTTCTGTATGAAGTCACTAGGAAGGCTAGTGAGTCAATAGTATCAAAATTAAAGTCTCACACAAAATAAGCTTGGGAGGGACTTCAAGACGTTGTAATTTATTGCCCTTTGTGCCGTTGAATACCAAAGTAAAAAAAACTCCATAGTGTTACTAGGTACCTAAGTCACCATAGCAATACAAAATACTTTCAGCTGCAACCCAACAAAAAGATTATCCTTTCATGATTTTAGACTGATTATTGCAACCCCTGAGTGGAATAAAAATGCACCAAAAGAGCTTAAAAGAATTACATGACTTGTTGCAAATCATATTCTTGGCTGCAAAGCTCACAGTAAGCACACTGACCTAGGCAGCTTCTCTCTCTCAACATCTACCACCGCTTCAATACAAAGCCAAAAGCAAAGCATTTTCCCTGCTAGTCATTACATTGACTTAACTGCCTGAGAGACTCAATCTCTCTGTCATGATGTCCCACAGCGCTTTTTCTTAAATGATTTTAGCAGAACATTAAAGATTTTTGGTGGATATGGGCAACAATGTTTAGAGGACCCAGATCTGAACTGTGTTCACTGGGAATCCTAGAGGAGTTGAATCCTGGAATTTTCCTGGCAGATTTCAGGATTAAACACCGAACCTCTGGCTTTGTTTTTTTCACATATAAAAATGAGAAATGACCTAATGAAATAATTCTTTTTTTTTTTTTTTTTTTTTTTCCTATAGAATTTCATGAAATATATACAGAGAAATTGTTAAATCTCTTGTTTGGAAGAAGGAAAGGATTAGTAACTGTAGTAACTCAATGCTTGCGTTTATAAAAGGCATTGTCTGCCTTCATATGTTTTCCAAAGAAGAACTGAACCTTTTATTCAAAGCTTAGAATGAGCACTATTTTACTAAACAAATCTAAATCTTGTAATTATTTATATTTTCTTGCCCTGAGTTCTCACTGCTGTTTTGCTTTATTCGGTATCCCCTTATGTTAAAGTTGATGTGACGTGAATCCGCTGTAGAAAACGTGCTATTCATAATTGAGAGTATTGTATCAAGTATATTTTCTCCTTGTTGACACCAGCTCAACTCAATTTAATTAAGAAATCATGTACTTGGTTATACGATCTGGTTGTTTTCTTGTCAGCAACAGCACACGTTCTAATGTTTAAAAGTTGAATGTAACACTTGTTTCGTTGCTTTTGTCTAGGTTTTAGCAGGATTTTAGTAGCTATCATACTAAACACATTTTCCCAAGGCAGGATCAGGCTTATCTTGTGCAAAACTCAGAAGACAAGTTCACCTTGTATCAGATGAGTTATTGCAGGCTTTGAGAATTTGGCTTCATCCCTAAATATTTGGAAGTTACTTTACACATTCCTTCCTAGTGGATATTTATCTCTCAGCTGCCTGTCCTGTTATCTCTTTCCTTTGAAACCACAAAGCTCTTGTCCAACAGCCTACAGTCTTCATAAGGCCTCTGTAAATGTCCAGCAACTGTTACCTGTCTCCTGGCAGCTATCCAGTTAAATGATATAAATTGTGATTTCTTTAAAGATACAGTATGCAGTTGTAGTTTGCCAGCTGCAAGGAGTGAGAGAACAATCTTCATGTAAAGCTGTAAAGCACATGGAACAGTGAATGTTTGAGGCAGACACAGAGACAGAGGAACTTCATGTTTTGCAATCTATGAGCAAAGAAAAAGTAATGTATTGAGATGAGCAGGCAGATCTGCAAGATATTAGAATCCCTCTTTTATATTAAAAACATCTTTCACAGAGAGTATTATTTTGAAAGTGCTGGGTTACAGGAAAAGTCTTCTTTATAATTGTAGATCCATCAATTGTAAAGAAGGTTATCTATGGAAATGAGGATATTAATTTGTTTGTATCTTTACAAAAATGTTCTTTGAAATGGTTTAGCATAGCTGTATTTTATTTTTGCTGCTGCTGCATTCAGCTCCTTGCTTTCTATTTGTGACACTGCATTGTCAGCCCTGAGCTCAAGTAAGAGGTGTATTTTGCCAGCACTTATTCAGAGGAGACAGGTATTTTAATGAGGACATTTGGACATGGTGTCATAGTTGTAATTGCTAAGAGATGTCTCCATCATCTCTTTATTATCCCAAAGAGTTAGCAGGGACTTAACATACTTCTCACAGATGTGTGTCTAACTCCAAGGATGATTTGGGAAAGGCACAAACTGATGGGGACTTTAAGGCTCCCTAGGCAAACTGGTCCAGTGCTTCATTGTCTGTACTAATTTTTAACTCCAGCATCTGATCAGTTGCTCTTTCTATAACCTAAGACATCCATTTTTCAGCCTTACATCATGTAACAGTTTTTTCCTAATCCTCTACCAGGACTTTCTCAAGTTGTTGACATCTGTGAAGTTAATAATGATGCTCTCTATTCTATTGTCATTTTCATTAATAAAAAGTATCAACTCGTTCTGAACGATTGGTTCATCAAGAATGATCCTAAACTTTCCTAAAATACAGATTCCAATTATATAGTAGGTCAGAAAGTTTTGATCACAAGTCCGAAATCACTTAGCTATGACATGTTTTAGGATTTGAGTAGCATAGCTATTAATAAGAATTCATGGAATATAAAAATATTTATTCAGAATTTTTGTTTAAATATTCAGTACTTCACATGGGAATTTGTTCTTAGCACAGTGCTCCTACTGTACAACAGAATAGTAGTGCAAAATTTTGCAAATAATCACATTTAAATACATTTCTATCTGTATACACAGAAATCTTCAAGTCTTCCTTTGCTTATGGAAAAGGAAAAGCTTTTTGGTTTTCATACATATCTTGTATAGTTGCTTCCTCCTCAGAACATATATAAAATACTATAATTGTATGATCCTTTACATCTCTAACCAACATGCCTGAACTTTGCCTTTCAACCTTTGATTTTGAAAAACAAACTCCAGAGTTGAGAGAAATGTTATTTTCAAAAGCCAATATGTTATTCCTTGTATTTACACTTCCAGAAAGAGATGTTTTTATGACAGTGTTTTCTAAAACTTAGCTTTCTTAAGCTCCTGGCAGAACAGCCTGTGAAATTTATTTTTGTGTAGACAACTGAACTGCTTGAGTTTTAGTCTTGATTTACTGTTAATCTGTAAGAAAGTATAGTTGAAAAAAATGAAAATTTTGTATCATGATTAGTGCTTTAAGATATTAATCCTTCCCCAGATTAGTCATCAAAATAATCTTTGAACTGTCCTTGCAAAAATGCAATCCTCAATGCTAAAAAGTTACAGTACAAGAGGAACTAATATCTTAGTGTGTTGTGCATTTTTAATGGCTGTTTCTTGTTATCCTCTCTGTTTATACAGTGGCTGCCCTCCAACCACTGAAGTGTAATAAAAGCAACCTGGACACCACCCTTTTCCCAGCTCAACTCATTTGGGAAAAAAGTTCTGTAGTCAGAATTTCTTAATATATTCAAGCATAGAAATGAATCATAGAATGGTTTGGAATGGAAGGGACATTTAAAGATCATCTGCTCCACCCTCCCTGCCATGAGCAGGGATATCCTTTATTAGATTGATTAAAGCCCCATCCAACCTGATTTTGAACACTTTCAGGGATGGGGCATCCCCAACCTCTCTGGGCAACCTGTTTCAGTGTCTCACCATCCTCATATAAAAGATTTTTTTCCTTATGTCTGATGTAAACCTACCCTCCTCAAGTTTACAAACATTGCCCCTTTTTCTGTCACTACAGGCCTTGGTAGAAAGTCCTTATCTTTCTTATGCACCCCCTTAAGTATTGAAAGGTCTCCCTGAAGCGTTCTCTTCTGTAGGCTGAACAGCCCCAACTCTCTCAAATTTCCTCATAGGCGAGGTATTCCAGTCCTCTCATTATTTTTGTGGCCCTACTCTGGACCTGCTCTAGCAGGTCCATGTCTGTCTTGTACTGGGAACCCCAG